>ML784420.1:0-35416 GCA_009831015.1 Picea engelmannii
ACAAACTACACTAGTCTAACTAGAAGGATACTCCTAATTAAAATCTAACTAAGATCTAGCTAGGGAACACTCCTTAAATGAGAATCTAGGGAACAAAGGGACACCTAGGAGTGAAAATAGGAACACATTGAGGTGTGAGGGTTTTTGACCTTTTTAATTAAAATAAAATTGGTAATTACTGGAGTAACTTGGGGAGATTGTGACAAGTGTGTGAGTGAGTAATCCAAATTAAAATTGACTCAAAAGTTAATTATCTGTGCATGATGACATGTGTTAATGAAGAAAAGTCTATAAGAACAAATTATGGAGAAGGAAAAAGGATCTGATTCCTGAGCATTGTTACGCTACCAAATTTTAATTGGACTATGTTTTACTTGTGAGAGTTGGGATACCAAGCTTGTAAAAAGAGTGGAAGCTCTTCCTTGTGAGGGAAAGCCTTGGAGATATATTGTTGGTTTTTTTTTGTGTGGCCCCTTTGTGGCTCGGGGGGCTAAGGGGAGAGAAGAGTACGCCTAGAATTGGTTGGGAGGTACTGGTGAAGTATCTATGATTAGAAAGCGAAGGAAAGGAAGGAGTGCAAGACTTGAAGGCTTCTTCAACACACAACATTCCTTGGTGCTGGTATTTTATATATTCATAATTGTATTCATAGTATTAGTGTAGTTGTAAGTTAGACTATTAGAGACACTGTAGATTCACTAGAAAGTATAAATCCCAAATGCTACAACTTCAGTCAACAGATAATAATTATAATGGTTGTATTCTTTAAATTTCTTTGAATTTCAGATGTCCTCGCAAATCCAAATTTGAGTGGCTTGATTTTCATAGTATATCTTATTTTATATTGGTGCATGATCCATGTTCTAAAATGCGTAGGTTACCCATTGTGAAGTTGTATGATCATATTTTAGTTGAAATTATTTAAGGACATTGTTGGTGTATTTATCATTGGTAAACTGTGGAATCAAGTCCAATTTTTGTATTCATGAGTTTTCTATTGGAAACTTTGTTGAATCCTAAATTAATTCATTCTGTGGAAACTCTATTGCTTTAGACTTTTAGTGTGAATTTTGTATCATGGAAATCTCTATGGAAATTTTCTTTCAATTCATGGTAATATCGATTCTGTTGATTTTGTGTAAATCTGATTGTAATGAGTTCCTCTATTGAATTTCATTTAGCTCCTAATAAATTTTTATGATGAGATCCTTGTCAGATTGTAATTTAGATCCACATTTTATCAAACTCCCTGTTTAGTTTATGATAAATTTCAATTCTGTCGAATGGTGGATTCCCGATGGTTTTGTTTAATCTAAATCTATTGTTTTCTCTGATTTAAATTCTCGGTTAACCAAAGTTATCACTAACGAGGAATATTTGTGCTATAGTATCTTAATTTCAAACTTTGGGATCTTGGAATGTCTGTGCGAAGGTCTCTAGATTTATTTTTTTACTTACTTCATTCCTGGGCATTATCCCCTTTTCCTTAACAAGTTAGGCATGTGACCATGGGTTAGAACCTAGTGTTTGACAAAGGATGTTATTCTAAGCTCTAGAGGTTCTTTAACTTCTACACTCCTTTACTCCCAAAGTGTTAAATGATTGAATCTGATCATGAGTTGAGCTGACCAAGAGTTGTGGGTTAACCTTACCCCACCTTTATCTGTTAACTTTTAGTAAACTAATCTAATGACTAATTTTTCTCCCTGATCAATGGTTAACATGTACTCCAGAGTTCAGAACTCTGTGAGTTTTCTTTCTTTTGCATCAACAACCCTTTTTCCTCCGGAGTGTCGAACTGTCAAACCTTCGAAGATCCAAGGCTCAAAGATCTAATGGTCCTTGATTGATCGTTAGATCTACGGATGAAATTTACTCTGGGAGTTCAGAACTTCGGGGTTTCGTAATATTAAACGGTTACCTTTCAACTTAGCCAGAGAGATGAATCTCGAATAAACTAAGGAGATAATTGGTTCTCACACCTTGGTCAAATCTATGGCCATGAGGAACTATGGGATTCCGATCTTTTTATGTTTTTGTTGTTGCAACTCTCATTTCCTACGAATTTGCGAAGGCCAAACCCACAAATTGGATGGGCCTTGTTAAAATTTCGACAATGGTCATGATTAAATCTAGGCTCCGAGAGTTAGAGATTTTTCACCCAAAGAAACTTCAACCATCACCTCCCAAATGGACAAATTCTGAATACTCGGATCTATGGACACGTGTACCCAACGTTCGATGATAATTATTTAATCTAGACTTCGGGACTCCGGGAGTCCCTTAACCTTAACAAAATGACTCTAATCTTCATCGGATTATTGAACCTATGAAATATGAAGGCTCGTAGATCTAATGACCCATAATCGATCGTCAGATCTATAACTATGCTTCACTTCAGGACTTCGGAGCTTTAGGGTTTTCTTCACTCTTTACAGCTATGAACCTAACAAGCCAAATTGTCAAACCCTTGAGGATCCAATGACTAGTACTCACTCACCAATTTACGGTGTAGTTTCACTCCACGACTTCAAGCTTCAGGGCTCACTTAATACAACAACTATAATCCACTGAAGTAACGAATATCGAAGGTCTTAAGGTTTAATGGGTGTGCATATCCTATCTGATCAAATGATTATGAGGATTTCGACTCCTCATGATCATATCTCGTCCACTAATTTCCTTCGAATGCATTTAAAACTATTTATTTCCTCTCTTGAACCCTGCATGTGTTGTTTCTCCTGAACGTTACCTTTGAATTGAACTCCAACGCTCAATAGAACATCTCTCATGAGCTCTGGACTCTAATTGTAGAGTGCGTTCTTACGCCTCCCCTATGTAATATAACACTGTCTTTTATGAGCTTTGTACTTCCGAAAGTTATGAATTGTGCCTAACTTGAGAGGGTCTTTGTGCATTCATAAGTTGTTTCTGAAACTTTGGGCTTTCATGGAGCTTGTCTATGCACTTCTAGAGTTAGTTGTGGAAGTGTTGTAGTATGATACTAGGAGGGAAGCTTCGTGATTCTTACAGAAATTTTAACTCATTCTTAGAATATAATTTCGCTCGATTACATAATCCTTTCTTCACTGTATCAGTTGGTTCACAAGGTGCAAAGTAAGATTATG
Organism: Picea engelmannii; assembly: GCA_009831015.1. Classification (NCBI taxonomy): domain Eukaryota; kingdom Viridiplantae; phylum Streptophyta; class Pinopsida; order Pinales; family Pinaceae; genus Picea; species Picea engelmannii. The sequence continues at coordinate 3,129 of ML784420.1, forward strand.
GTGACTACTTTTTGTTAAGATATTTTCTCTCATGTTCCTTTTCTCTTTTAAATTGTGATGCAGATCATATATCTATCTACTTGGTTGTACATTGTAGGGTGGTCGCACTTATTTTAGGTAAACATAAGTAATATTGAAATTGTCATAAATGATAGATTGTCTATTTAAGGGACTCTATATTTTACTGTTAAGTTTTTGTCATGATTCTATTGAAATTCTTCCTCACCTTTAATTCAGTAAGATGATGAGTTATTGTAATAGCATACATTGTGTTATGAGGTGATGAATGATATACCAGATTCTCTATGTTCTTTTGAAGAATTTGTAGTAAGGAATGTTGAGATTTATAGTTGAACTTTAGAATAGATAAAGTTACGGGAATTAGATACTTCCTTGTTCCTCAGAATAGTCGCCAGTCTTGAGACCTTAAATGGTCAAGATCAATTGAACAAATCCTAGACTTGAGAATTGATTATGTGTCTTGGAGGTCCTAACCTTGCAGGATAGGTTGGGTGGGCATCTTGTATGTTATTATATGTGAGATGATAGATCCTTCATTCATTAAGTGGTATCTAAATCTAGTAGTACAATTGAATGAAAGAAATAGAATGAGTATTGTTGATGTACGTCACTATCTTGTTTCACCGGTTCAAATGATGTTCTATGGATGTCAAAAAACAAATATCTCTTACTGTTACACAAGTAATTATATGACGTAACAGAGGGGATGTTACATATGGTATAAGAGAGGGTTCAACCATGTGACATTGGCCCACTATGTCATCCAATGTGTTAAACTAAATGATTGAATTAGAGCGCTAATAAATATATGAATTTTTTCTTGCAGGTAATCATGGTTAGAGGGCACACGGGAAGTAGATGAAGAGGTCCTGGAGGAAGAGGTATGACACCTCTGATAGTACCCACACTAGAAGGGTATAATCCCCAGGGAGATGAGAAAAATAATGAACTAGAACATGTTGTTGTGAGAGACGTGGTAGGTTTGATGAGATCCTTCTAGAGGATGTTCGAGGATTTGATTAGCCGCCTGGATCGAGATGAGGGTATAGCGTCTATACCCAATGAGGGTTCACAACGCACTCCATCTAGTAGTGGTAGTATACACAGAGAACTTGAGAAGGTGAAGTTTCTCGAGTTCAGGGGTTCCACAAATGACATAGCCATTGAGGCATGGTTGGAGAACATGGCAATGTTCTCCGCACTTCGTGATTACACCTCCAACATGAAATTCCTCATGGAAGTATTTTAACTGAAGGGGAGTGCTCTTCTATGGTGGAAGATTCTCCTACCTCAACTAAACATGGTTGTCAAAGACATGTCATGGGAACTGTTTTAGGAATGGTTCCAGGAGAGGTACTTGTCTAAGGAATTAATTGAGTGTCAGCTTAATGAGTTCAACGCATTACGATAAGGCAGTCATATGGTGCCAGAGTATGAGGCTAGATTCATGGAGCCACTTAGGTATGCTTCACATATGAACACAAAGAAGTTAAAGGTCAACAAGTTTGTGTTTGGCCTTAACTTCAACATTTGTGCAAGGGTATGAATCCTAATACCTCGTTCATTTCACGATGCAGTTTAGAAGGCCTTCATAGCTGAGGAAGAACTGAACAATGAGGGTTAGGGAATGAATCCTTCTATATAGGCTATACAAGAGACACCGAGAGTGCAACAAAAACAGACACCAAACAGACATGCTTTAGGGCATCGAGATACTCCTAGAGGACCTATTTTCACAACACCATGATGACATACTCCTCAGTAGAGGACTCCTTATAAAGGACCACAACAAAAACAACGTCATCCGCATCAACAACAGTTTAGTCCTATTCAACAAAACAGATCGGGATCACAAACTATTAGACCAATGACTTCTACTTTGGGTACTAGGAGAATTGGACCGAAGATTGGATGTTGGACATGTGTTGAGACACATTACCAACGAGATTGTCCAATTGAGAAGGAAAGAGAAATCAGATCATCAGAATCCACTACAGTGGGATATTTGGGCAAGGCCCACATGATACATGAAACAATGAAAAACCGTCAGTATGAGCACCAGTCTAGTGTGCTAGAGATGTTAGGTACAATCACATACCATAATTGTAGTATAGTGATAGATCTAGGTGATACAAAGAGATTTATCTCTAGTGCAACGTTGAAGAGAGTTAAGGTAAAGAAAATCAAGTAGGACGAGTTGAAATGCATAGAAATGGCGTCAGGTGAAAAACAAAAGGTTGGAGGAAAGGTTACATAATGTAGCATTAACTTAGGAGGCTTTGTAATGAAGGTGGATATTTTTTTCATGATCTTAGGATATTATGACATAGTGATTGGTATGGATTGGTTGGAATCGCATGATGCTACACTTAAATGTAAGATAAAAATGTTAAGTTTGACAGATGATTTGGGACAAAGTAGCGTGATTATAGGAAGAAACCAGTGAGTGTCCTTGAGGTTTATTTATTCCCTACAATTGCAAAAGAGTATGCACAAGGGATGCAAGTTATATGAAATCTTAGCGTTGAATGAAAAGGGCGAGGCAGATGGACTAGAAATTTTTTTTATAGTACAAGATTTTGTAGACATGTTTCCAGAAGAGTTACTAGGTTTATTGCCCGAAAGAGAGTTGGATTTTACAATAGAATTGAAACCTGGAACTAAACCGATAGAGAGAACACCTTACTAGATGTCAACACCTGAATTACAAGAGTTGAAAATGCAATTGAAGGAGTTGTTGGATTTGGGACTGATACGTCCAAGCGTGTTACCATGGGGTGTGCCAATTATCTTTGTTAGAAAAAAGGATGGATCGTGGAGACTTTGCATTGACTACCATCAATTGAACAAAGCTATGATCAAGAATCAACATCCGTTGCCAAGGATAAATGATTTATTTGATCAAATGAAAGGAGCGATGATGTTTTCAAAGATTGAATTGAGATTAGGATATCACCAGTTATGGATTAAAGAGGAAGATATCCCTAATACCACTTTTAAGACAAGATTTGGACACTATGAGTTTACATTTTTACCATTCAGATTGACGAACGCCCCGGGGGTATTCATGAGTTTGATGAATGGGATGTTCCATGAATAATTGGACAAGTTTGTTCAAGTTTTTATTGATGACATACTGATTTATTCTCAAATGAAGGAAGAACATGATGGACACTTGCGATTGGTACTACAGTGCCTAAGAGAAAACAAATTGTATGGGAATCTATCAAAATTCTCTTTTTACCAATCGAAGATACATTATTTGGGACATATCATATCTGGTGAAGGTATCGTTGTAGATCCAACAAAATTGGAGGCCATTATGGAATGGAAAATACCAACAAACATATAAGAAGTATGCAATTTTATGGGTCTAGCAGGATATTACCAATGATTCATCGAAGGATTTTCAAAGATAGAAAATCCGATCACTAAATTACAGAAGAATAACAAGAAGTTCATATGGAATGAGAAATGAGTGGAAGCATTTGAAAATATTAAGGAGTTGATGACAACAAAACTGATACTAAAATTCCTCGACATGGACAAGGAATTATTGATATGCACAGATGCATCCAAGGGAGGTTTAGGTGAATTTTTGAGGCAATACGGTCAAGTAATCGCTTACATTTCGAGGAAATTGAGAAAACATGAAGAGAACTACACAACACATGACCTATAATTATTGGCAATTATATATTCCTTGAGAGTTTGGAGACACTATCTAATTGGATGAAAATTTGAATTAAAGACAAATCACTGTGGATTGCATCATATTTTTACACAAAGTGACATGAACGCAAGACAAAGTGACTTACATTAAAGGAACCGTGAATCGAGTGACAAATGCATTGAGTCAGAGACCACACATATTTTCGATATTACCTATTAAAACAAATCTTCGAGAAAAGATTCTAATTTTGCAATTCGACGATGACTGGTATAAAGAAGTTAAGAATAATATTTGACAAGATACCATGATGGTACCGGAGTATGAAGGTTATTCACTAGACGATGATGGATTGTTGATATTTAATGGAATAATTTATGTACTGCCTAACGACGAACTAAGAAGTTTTATCTTGAGTGAAGTGCATTGAGCAGTATACATGGTTCATTCGGGAGTCACGAATATGAAGGAAGACCTTAAGCCTTTATTCTTCTGGAAGGGAATGCAAGAAGACATAATCAGTTACATGGCGAGATGTCTAGAATTGTCAACAAGTGAAGGCTAAACATAGACATCCAGCAGGATTGTTACAACCACATGTTATTCCAAAATCGAAATGGGAGGTCATTTCGATGGAATTTATCATTGGATTTCCATTGATGGAAAGAAGGAATGATTCAATTTTTGTGGTAGTTGACACTCTGAAGAAGAGTGCACACTTTATTCTTGTGCGTACTATAACGCCCCATATTTTGACCTTAGATAGTTAGAACTTTTATTTTACTTATATCGGTAATTCATTGCTTAGTAGCTATTTGGACTTAGTTAGATTGATATAAACATTTGAGATGTGTATATCTGGACCTATTTATGTGTTGGATAATTTTATTTTTATTGTTATATTTTCATAATTATGATAGTTATGAGAATTGTTCAAACATGCAAATTTAAATATGGAATTTTGGTACATGGATATCAGTTCAAGTTATCTTGTGAATACATAATAGATGCAAGGCATGATATAAATAAACATACATTTATTTATTGAACATCAATATAGATATGGACACTTATATGAAATTATGATGTACATGCATGGATATGAGTTATTGGTGAACTAATCTACAAGTTGATGATTTATGTGATAGCCAAATGACTATAGTGTTAAGGCAACTTGGATGTCATAGACATCAAGAATATAATGTTATAATTCGTACTTATTATTTAATTTATGATTTGAAATATTGCTATGATCTGTGGTAAGTGTGGTTTTGATAGGATGCACAGCTTTCCCAGAGTGGTTGTTTGATGACATGACTCTAAGAACAGTAGTTGAACAGTATGGCTTGATATAGGGTGTTGACCCTAGTTCTATAAGGAGGGGTGGAGGTATTTCCCACCATTTATCCTCTGAAACCTAGAGTCATGGGAGGTTTGTGTGAAGTCACACTCCCCTAGATGTGTGATGGAGACTGCTAGTTTCCTGTTGGGGAAGCTTGGTCGAGATGTATGACACTTCCACTTACTAGTTATATCTAGAGTTAGGTCAATATAGTTGATTCTCTAGCTTAGTCCAGTAGAGGAAAGGATAGGATGGAAGATGGAAGTAGGTTAGGAAGGAAGGATGCTTTGATGTCAATTGAGAGTACTGATTGGATATTAGAGATGCCACTATTGTTTACTCACTTGGTTTCTACCATGTTTAAAACTCTCTTTTGATTCCCTATTTATACTTTAAGTGTGATAATGAGTTATTGATGAATTGGTGTTATTTTGTTCGTTAAGATTGTTAAATGATGCATTACTTGATATAATGTCCTACATGTCTTGGTGTGATCATATAGGAACTATCAATGGTTGTTTATTGTTAGTACATACATGATATATGTGTCCGCTAGCTACACACACATACCCTATACATGTACACTAGTACAATTAATTAATGTATTAATTATTAAACTAGATTATTAACTATTTAATTGAATGTTTATTTGACTATGTAAATTATATTGCATACAAAATTATCTAGAAGCATTAAATACATTCTTTGACTTTGATTGATGGTTGGTATGATGAATTAAATGATCATGGTGGGTTGTCATGTACATTTTGGGGAAAATTGTCAAATTGCATTTATTAGCTAGCATGGGAAGAAAGACTTTGCATTTTATTTATTGTTGTTTAATGAAAGTCATTTATATTTTAGTTTTATTTTAATATTTTCCCAAAAATCTAGATAAGGGAGGTTGATGGATAATAATGAGGGTGGTTGAGGAGACTTGGGGAAGGGTGAATGGAAACTTGATAAATAGGGAGGAGAAGTGGTGAGGAAGGGGGGAATTTGGGAGGTTTGAGCATGATGAGAGGTTGTGAAATTCTTGGAAGATATAATTCTTGTGATAGTCTTCTTATCACATATGTGCTTTGTTGTTCTTGGGGTCACGAGCATGGAGGGACAAGAAACCGAAAGGTTTCTTGGATCTAGGAAGTTGGCTAGGATCCTAGTTGGCTGGGAGGATTCTGTTGTTTCCCTCTGGGAAAGATGGAAAAGAATTGGGAAAAAAATGCTTGGAAGCACCCAGGACTACATTGCAACATTGCAACTGATGAACTTCAAAAAACCGAGGAGGAGGAATTCTTCAATGGTATTTTTTTATTGATATATATTTTTTATGCTTCCATTTTTAAGTTTTAAATATTAGAGATAACATATTACTTAATTCATTATGTTATTTATATTTATCATTGAGAAAATGTAAAAGAATTGTGTAATTGAAAATCAATGAAATTATGCTAAAGCAATTGTTATTGTGTATGTATTTAATGAATAATTAATTTCTTAGCATCTTGTAGAGGGATGCTACACGTATGATGTATCAGGATCCATACATAGCTAGAGTATTTGTTAGCGAGATTGTAATATTACATGGAGTACCAAGATAGATAATATCATATCGAGGATCGGTGTTTACAGGACAGTTTTGGACCAGTTTCCAAGATGCTTTGGGAACAAAATTAAACTTTAGCACAACTTATCACCCAAAGATAGACAAGAAACCGAAAGAACAAACAAGATTTTGGAGCATATGTTACATATGTATGTAATGGACCAACAAAAATGTCGGGAAGAATTATTTCCATTGGTAGAATTTTCATACAATAACAACTACCAAAGTACAATTAAGATGGCCCTGTTTGAGTTTCTTTATGGGAGACCATGTCAGACACCATTGAGTTGGGATTGACTTGAGGACAGGGTTCTAGGAGGACCAGAAGTGATACAAGAAATGGAAGAGCATATGCAATAGATAAGACAAAGGATTAAAGAAGCGCAGGATCGACAGAAAATTTATGTTGATGTGCATCACGTTGACCGCAGTTATGAAGTTGGAGACATAGTCTTCTTGTGGATAAAACCTCATAGGAGTTCGATCAAGTTTGGAAAGGTTGCTAAACTCTCTCCTATATTTTTGGGACCTTTCGAGGTTGGGGAAAAGAAAGGACCCATGGCTTATCGACTAGCCTTGCCTGATTCTTTGAGGCATATGCATGACGTATTTCACATATATGATTTAAGACATCATATTAGTGATCCTTAACATGTTATTGACATGATTTCGTTGTAGGTGTCAGAATAGGGTCCTCTCATAGTGGAGCCAATCCGCATTCTGGAACATCACATTCGACAGCTACGACGTTGAACATTCGATTAGGTCAAGGTCCATTGCAACAATTATAGTCCACACTCGGCTACCTGGGAGGATGCATTTGAGATGCGTCAACAATTTCCTTACTTGTTTTGATATATTTAGACATATAGATATATGTCAGATACATTTATTGTTTTCTTTTATATATATTGTACAAAATTTGGGATGAAGTTTAAAACAAGAGGGGGTGTATGTAACATCTCGCTCTAACTGAGCACACTATTATTGAATTATTCTTTGAAGACACTTACTTACAAGTGATCCGGGTATGGTACTTTGTGATTTCATTCAGATTATGGGTTATATATGATGAGGTTGAGGTGTTATGTCTTATTGATTATATTTATGTATATATATTGACATATGCTTTTGACAAGTCATCTTGAGTGTGCAGGACACATGAAAGATTAAGGATGTTGATGGCATCGATGGATTCCATTGGACCCTAGATTGAGTTAGGGAGTGGATTTTATTTATTGAGTATTTCATTTCATGCACATATGTTGTATGATCAATTTTAGTAAAGATTTATATATATGGAATTGTTGACAACATTTTGTCAGTGGATGCAGTTTTGACGATGCTTGCTAATCTGACTCACATAAGGAGTATAGGGGCCATATGCATAGAAACTAGACATTTAGGGAGAGGTGTGATATCATCCCTATCACATCCTACTAGCACTCCCACCGTGGTCTGAATTGTAGGTTAACGATTACCTAGTTCTAAGGGTCCATGATGTCGTGAGGGCATACTGAGACAGTCACTCACGAAGATTTCTAAGGAGTGCACAATAAGGCAATGTCCTTATTCCTTAGAATCCCTTAGTCTCTCACAAGTTTGACTGAGTGGAGTATTGAATCCAAGGGCTGGACAACTTCCAAAACAAGTCTAAGGTGAGTGGCACCCTTGGAGCATCGAGGTGCGTCTTTAAGGGCATGCCACGTAATTTAAAACTTGAAGCCAATAAATCTATTTGGCCTAGAAAACACTGAATTATTTATACCTTGTTGAATTAACTAATTAATTAAATGATAGATTATTAGTTGAGAAGCCTAACAAGAGTCAAAGACTAAGTCTAAGTTTGATTTGGGAACTATCTAAAATATTAAAGTGGGGATAAATATAATACTAGGAAAAGGGGTGGTAAAATATAAAGAATTAATAAAATGAACATGTGTGCATGAAATTGATAAAAAGGAAATTTAAATAGAAATAAAAAATAACTTGAGAGGTTGGTTGTACATAGAATAGAAGCTAGAGTCAAACTACACTAGTCTAACTAGAAGGAGCCTCCTAATTAAACTCTAACTAAGATCTAGTTAGGGAACACTCCTTATATGAGAATCTGGGGAACAAAGGGGCACGTAGGAGTGAAAATAGGAACAGATTGAGGTGTGAGGGTTTTTGAAATTTTTAATTAAAATAAAATTGGTAATTACTAGTGTAACTTGGGGAGATTGTGACAAGTGTGTGAGTGAGTAATCCAAATTAAAATTTACTAAAAATTTAATTATCTGTTCATGAAGACATATGTCAATGAAGAAAAGTCTATAAGAACAAATTCTAGAGAAGGAAAAAGGATCTGATTCCTAAGCCTTGTTATGCTGCCAAATTTTAATTGGAATGTGTTTTACTTGTGAGAGTTGGGATGCCAAGCATGTAAAAAGAGTGGAAGCTCTTGCTTGAGAGGGAAATCCTTGGAGCGATATTGTTGTTTTTCTTGTGTGTGGCCCCTTTGTGGCTCAAGGGGATAAGGGGGAAGAAGAGTACCCCTAGCATTGGAGGGTAGGTATCAGTAAAGTCTCTGTGATTAGCAAGCGAATGAAAGGAAGGAGCACAAGACTTGAAGGCTTCTTCAGTACGCAACATTTCTTGGTGCTGGTATTTTATATATTCAAAATTTTATTCATAGTATTAGTGTAGATGTAAGTTAGACTGTTAGAGCCACTGTGGATTCACTGGAAAAGTATAAATGCCAAATTCTACAACTTCTGTCAACAAATAATAATTATAATGGTTGTATTCTTTAAATTTCTCTGAATTTCAGATGTTGCCGCAAATCCAAATTTGAGTGGCTAGATTTTCATTGTATATCTTATTTTATATTGGTGCATGATATATGTTCTAAAACTTGTAGGTTACCCATTGTGAAGTTGTATGATCAAAATTTAGTTGAAATTATTTAAGGACATTTTTGGTGTATTTATTACTGGTAAACTGTGGAACTAAGTCCATTTTTTGTATTTGTGAGTTCTCTTTTGGAAACCTTGTTGAATCCTAAATTAATTCATTCTGTGGAAACTTCATTGCTTTATACTCTTAGTGCGAATTTTGTATCGTGAAATATTTGTGGAAATTGTCTTTCAATTCATGGTAATATAGATTATGTTGATTTTGTGTAAATCCGATTGTAATGAGTTCCTCTGTTGAATTTCATTTAGCTCCTATTCAATTCTTACGATGAGATCCTTGTCAGATTGTAATTTAGATCCAAATTTGATCAAACTCCCTTTTTAGTTTATGACAAATTTCAATTCCGTCGAATGGTGGATTCCCAATGGTTTTGTTTAATCTGAATATATTATGTTCTCTGATTTAAATTATTGGTTAACCAAAGTTATCAGTAACGAGGAATATTTGTGTTATAGTATCCTAATTTTAATCTTCAGGATCTTGGAATGTCTGTGCAAAGGTCTCCAAACTTATTTTTTTACTTACTTCATTCCTGGGCGTTAACCTCTTTTCCTTAACAAGTTAGGCATGTGACCGGGGGTTAGAAACTAGTGTTGGACAAAGGGTTCTATTTGAAGCTCTGGGACTATGGTGCTCTGGAGGTTCTTTAACTTCTACACTCCCTTTCTCCCAAAGTGTTAACCGACCTAATCTGGTCATGAGCTGACTTGACCAACAATTGTAGGTTAACCCTACCCCACATTTATCCGTTAAATTTTAGTAAACTAATATAATGGCTGAATTTTCTCCCTGATCAACAATTGACATCTACTCCGAAGATTGGAACTCCGTGAGTTTTCTCGCTTTTGCATCAACAACCCTTTTTCCTCTATAGTGTTGAACTGTAAAACCTTCGAAGGACAAAGGATCGAAGATATAACAATCCTTGATTGGTCACTAGATCTACGGATGACGTTTACGTCGGGAGTTTGTAACTTCGAGGTTTCATAATCTTAAATGGTTACCTTTTAACTTAGCTAGAGAGCTGAATCCATAATAAACTAAGGAGATCATCTTTTCTCACACCTCGCTCAAATATATGACCATGAGGAACTCTAGGACTCCAAGCTTCAGAAGTTTTTGTTTTTGCAAATCTTGTTTCCTTCGAATTTGCAAAGGCCGAACCCATAGATTGGACGATCCTTGTTAAACTTTTGACAATGGTCAGGATTAAATATGGGCTTCGAGAGTTCAGGATTTTTCACCCAAAGCAACTTCAACCATCACCTCCCAAATATCCAAATTCCAAATACTCAAATCTACAGACACATGTACCCAATGTTCATCAGTAATGATTTACTTTGGACTTCAAGACTCCAGGATTCCCTTAACCTTAACACCATGAATCTAATCTTCACTGGATTACCAAACCTCCAAAATATGAAGGATCGTAGATCTAACAACCCATAATCGATCGCCAGATCTACGACTTTCCTTCACTCTAGGACTTCATAGCTTCGGGGTTTTCTTCACTCTTTACAGTGATGAACCTAACAAGACAAATAGTCGAACCCTTGAGGATCCAACGCCTATTACTCACTCATTGATTTATGGTGTAGTCTCAATCCATGAATTTGGGCTTCAGGGATCACTTAATACAACAACTATAATCCATCGAAGTCACGAATCCCGAAGGTATTAAGGTTTAACAGGTGCGCATCTCCTGTCTGATCAAACAATTACGGGGATTCTAGCTCCTCATGATCAAATCCTGTCCACTAATTTCCTTCGAATGGATTTCAAACTCTTGATTTCGTCTCTTGAACCATGCACACACTTTTTCTCCTAAAATTTACCTTTGAATTGAACTCCAACGCTCAATAATGCATCTCTCTTGAGCTTTGGACTTTAATTGTTGAGTGCATGCTTGCACCTTCCTTGTGTAAGATAACATTGTCTCTCTTGAGATTCATACTTCTGAAAGTTATGAACTCTTCCTGACTTGAGAGGGTCTCTGTGCATTCAAAAGCTGTTTCTGAAACTTTGGGCTTTCATGGAGCCTATCCACATACTTCTAGAGTTGGCTCTGGAAGTGTTGTACTATTGTACCAAGAGAGAAGCTTCATAATTCTTACAGAACTTTTAACTCATTCTTAGAACAAACTTCTGCTCAATTGCAAAATCCTTTCTTCACTGTATCAGTTGGTTCACAAGGTGCAGAGTAAGATTATGGTGACTACTTTGTGTTAAGAGATTTTCTCTCCTGTTCCTTTCCTCTTTTAACTTGTGATGTAGATCATATATCTATCTACTTGGTTTTACGTTGTAGGGTGGTTGCACTTATTTCAGGTAAACATAAGTAATATTGAAACTGTCATAAATGATAGATTGTCTATTTAAGGGACTCTGGTTTTTACTGTTAAGTTTCTGTCATGATTCTATTGAAATTATTCTCGACCTTTAATTCAGTAAGATGATGAGTTATTGTAATAGCATACATTGTGTTATGAGATGATGACTAAGATACTAGATTCTCTGTGTTATTTTGAAGAATTTTTAGTAAGGAATGCTAAGATTTATAATTTAACTTCAAAATAGATAAATTTATGGGAATTATATACTTCCTTCTTCCTCAGAACAGTCACCAGTCTTGAGACCTTAAATGGTCATGATCAATCAGATGAATCCTATACTTGAGCATTGATTATGTGTCTTGGAGGTCCTAACCTTGCATGATAGATTGGGTGGGTAGATTTTATGTTATTATATGTGAGATGGCAGATCCTTCATGCATTAAGTTGTATCTAAATCTAGTAGTGCAATGGAATGAAATAAATAGAATGAGTATTGTTGATGTACATCACTATCTTGTTTCACTGGTTCAAATGATTTTCTATGGATGTCAAAAAAATAAATATCTTATTGTTCCACAAGTACTTATATGACGTAACATAGGGGATGTTACAAATAAAGAGTTATATGGAGTTTTGATTTTAGGCTCGAACATAACATATATATGTTATAGAGAAATTGCATATACGATGGCCATAAATAATTTAAAGTTTATTATCATGTGCATTGCTATAGTTTGATATGAGATGTGAGGGTTGATACATATGGTTTGTTCACAACATTTTATATGGGTTGGAATATCAATAAATGAGTTGGCCATGCATTCAATATTAGAGGATGTGGGCATTAATGTTTCCAAGACTGTGCTTTATCACCTTTACTGGGCTAGGTTTCTTGTAATTTGGTTTTGGTTTTGGTTTTCGACTGTGTAGAGGGAACTACACTTTGGCTTGAAAATCGACTCTCATGTTCGTTGCTTCAACTGTCTCAGCCTTGAGAGAAGGTATAAATCGACCATTGTGACAAGGTAAGTACTCACACAAATCTTGAGCATCTCCTGCAAGTAAATTTTTTAATAAATGAATTAGTTTTGGCCCTGGTTAGCTGGTAATGAGTGTGAAAGTTTTTCTCTCCATGTCTTCCACTCATAAAAATCATTTTGAAAGAGAAATTGTTGAAGAAATTGGTTATTGTAGAATGCAATTCGTGGGTTTTCAATTTACAAGAATGATTATGGTTTTTTATCCTCTGGTATACATAATGTTTCTCTCTAATTCATACTATCATTTTCCATTGTGTGTATTCCTGAAAGATGTTTCACTTTTGAGAGAAAAGGGGTTATAAAGAAAATGGGTTGAACCCATCACTATTATTGTTAGCACATGCATAGGCTTGATGTGGCTGCAAACCTCAACTTGGTTTTAAATATAAGTTGATGTTAACCGTTGTTCACTATTGGAAAGAATGTATTCAACACCCAATATTTGTCTTATTCTCTGTTTAAATGGTTCTAGCTTGTGTAAATGACTTATGAGCCACATGTTGTCTAGTTGTTTTTTGGTCGTCTCTATTGAGATTATTCTCGATACAACCCATTTCCATTTTTATCTTTCATATTCAGTTCTAACTCTATTTGAACTCATGACCTACATATTAGAGTAATGTTTATTATTTTGTTTTGGATTTGTTGAAGGAAAAATCACATTACGTGCTCAACAAGTAACCTTCCTCTCTGTCAAAATATTTTGACCATGTACCATATGTTTTCTCTTTGTCTATAATAATAAACCCATTGATTTGTTTTGACTACACATTGGATTGCATACATAGTCTTCACTTTTTTATAATCCCGTAGTCCCAAATGGTCACAACTATGTAGAATGGGTATACCAAATAAATTTGTATTGGTTTAGTTTGTATGGAAATTATCAATTTACTATTCGCGCATCATTTTGTTGTTCAAATATAATGTGGAATTTGATTTGACACCATTCAAAGAATAAGTGGTTTGGCAAGAGAAACAAGTTTAAAAGACATGTTAGCTGAGTTAAAATTTTAAATTAGTTTTTTTGCATAAACTTTACATTTTCCCTCATTATTTATATCATTTTTCATACATTTATTCCCTTTTATCTCGATCATTTATATTTCCATTTCCATGATTGTTTCACATATTTATGTAATTAAAGAATATTTTTAAATTCTAGTATACAACATGGTATGCAAAGAAGCATTTTAAGAGGATTTGTTGGCGTTGTTTCAAACCTATATATATATATATGGATTTCATACTCCTCCCAGGTTTCTTGGACAACTTGGCATTTGTTAAGTGGGCATGTTAATTTAGTTGTTATAAACTCTATTCATATACAATTTTTGGTATGTGATATATGGTGAAGATAATAGTTAGAGAACATTGTGATTGACTTGAGAAATTGTTTGGAAATTTTCTCAAAACGGTTACATGATGATAGCTTGATACTATTTTGGTTATGTAATGGAAAACGTGCACAAGTTTAAAGGATATGTACAAGAATGTTGATTGAGGTTAAAGTTTGAACATGATTTTTCATTCATTCCTTTTCATTATATGTCACTTTTCACAAAATGCACCCCTTTACCATTTTTCCCTGTCATATATATTTTCATTTACATGCATTCCCTTATTCAAAAGAGATATAGATTGTTCATATACAAAAACAAATTCAAGAAAGATACAATTCATATTTTGAAAGTTTAAATGAAAAGATGGGTGTTTGTTGAGTTATGTATTTTCTTCCCTGTCTTACATTATTCTTGTTCCATTTCTCCCTTTTACGCTTGAATTATTGTGCTATTCTTAGAGCCATAAATAAATCATGTTTAACAATTTTTTAATGAATGTTTATTATGCTATGTCTTGTATTTTACTTTAATAATTTTGCACTAATTGAAATGATGATGACAATTAGATGAGATTTTTCAACCGACGGAGTAACACAAGAGGAAATAGAGGAAACAGAGGGAGAAGAGGTAGGATTCCAAATGTATTTTTGCAACAACGGAGGCACATAAGGATGATAATTTCCATTCACTTTGATGTTGATTTGGATGAATTTAATCATATAGTACAAACTAGTTACCTGAACCCTTGTGGACATCCTACCTTTCCTTAGCCCACAACTCCTCCTAGTGCCCCTTTGCAGCCACACCCCAACATTATGGACTTTCCTGAGCCCCCTGTCTAGGCATTCAATGATGTTTGGGATAAGAACCCTATAAATCCTCCCTCTAGTGTTGCTCAATGGCCTGATAATACCCCCCCTCCTCTGTATACAACACCACACGTTGCAACAGTTGCTTCCATGGCTCATTCTCCTCCTCAATATTACAAATTTCCTCCCCATGACCTCTAGATAGACAAAGGAAAGAAACATATTACCTCTCCTATCTCCATGGCATCCCAATCCTCTTCTATACATTCTAAACAATAATCAACAAAAGAAAACAATGGAAAAATATATATTTTCTTCAATGACATGCACCCTGAAATAGCTAAGTTGGATGAGAAAAATTATTATTCTGAAGACATTTCAATCTTAGACTAGATGTGTCAGAAGGTAGAAAGGAATGAGAGGAAATTTTCAAAAATAAAGATCCCCACCTTTTAAAATTTGTATCATGACATTATTATTTTAGGTACTTTGTACATTATTTGGGATGGACAATAAATATATAATATTATTTTAGAAACTTTGAATATCATATCATTTTGGTATTTTGGGAAATACAAGTGTTTACTGATTTGGTATATTTTGGATGGGTGTCTTATTTTGATACATTTCATGTCGCTAATATATATATATATATATATATATATATATATATATATATCACTTTTTGGAGTTACAAGGGAATTTTGGGAAATGAAGGAGCGAAGGCTTAGTTGGACCCCACCTATTATTTAAATATATTTACCCTTATAATAAATAAAATTGTGATCCCCAAGGGTTAGCTCATGTGGTTCTGAGCCAAACGTGAAGCTATCCCCAGTGGAGAAGATCACACATTTGAATCTCTTTTCCCCTCTTGGGGTTAGGCCTGAACATAATCAGGGTTGACGGTTTGCACCATTTACCATCCACAAAGTGGGGAAGTACTCAAGGGTTTCCTATGATATATTAGTACCTCAGAAAAAAATAAAATAAAATTGTCTTCTCTCAAATAAAATTTAATTAACTTTTTAAACTAAAAGTAATTGAATTACCCAACTAATTCATGCAGATATAAAAGAAGGAGAGCAATACAAAGAAGGCACGATAAAATAGATAAGTAAAACTTATGATAATGTATGCTTTAGCCTCTAATGAGATTATTATTTTTTCATTACATACCGAGTTTTCATTAGAGTTGAGTTATCTTGTTGAAAATAGGTTTATTCTCAAGGTGGCAAAGAAAAGACTAGGAAGTATTGACTAGTGATATGCTCCAAGGTCATTCATTTTCTTGAATGTCTATTTGGTTTTAGTTAGAATTTTTTAAGTCATTTAATGCTAATTAATGCTAGTTTTTTAGAATTCAAAAACAATGATGCACATGTAACTTGGATCGATCCAACTCAGTTTTATGTTCCATTCTTCATTTTTTTTGCGCTAGTTATATATGTATGAGTCAAATAACATCTTGTAATTCCAAGAATTACACTGGTCCAAGTCCTCGTAGGGACTTGAAGAGATAATCTCAGTTGTAACTCAGATTGATATTAAATAAAATATTTGTTGATTTCTTCTCACTTATGAGAATTTTTATATTTTGATTTTAAGATTTATCCTTTGTTTATTTCATATTTTGCTTATCTACATGTTTTCATAAATTCATTTACTTTGCAAGTATACTCTTTACTTTACTTCATATTGTTTTGGATAAAAAACATAAAAATTGCATATTTATAAAATAATATTAGATCCAAGAACCATATTTCTTGATGTTTGATTGAGAATTTTGACATGCTATAAACCTAGTGTTATAATCCTACCTATCTCACCTAGCCCGAGGAGATTCAAAAAATGTTTGAGTAAGGATTATTCCATTTGTTGCATCAACTAACCTAAAGTGGTTCTAGGGGAGAAAATTAAGTTAATGGAGTAGTGATGCTGAGATAAAACCTAAGACTATATTATGGTGGGGAATATACCAAGATAAACATACATGATGTTCATGAGAGTAATACAAAGGTACTGTTAAAATTCAATTCAAGGTCCTACATTCACAAAAAAATAGTTGAAAAACATTTTCAAATCCTTTATGAGTTATTAAAGATAAGTAAGTGTTTGTGTAACTATAAACTATGTTACAAACTACTATGGTTAAGGGAGTTTGGGGAATGAAGAGTTCACAAATAAGGCATCCATGCCAAGGAGGCTAGATAATGAGGGGTTCCCAAAGGAGGAACTTCCACTAAGGAGGCTAGGGAATAAGGAGTTACCAAAGGAGGAACTCCAGTTAAAGAGACTAGGTAACGAGGAGTTCCCAAAGGAGGAACTGTTGATATTAGCAAGGGAGGGTGTACTAATTAAAATAAGGCATAGAAAATGAATGGATGGAAGGTGATTTAAGTTCCAAAGTCTCACTATAGTTGGGATAAATGACTATGCAAATGGTGGAAATGTCAACATGGTTCATTTGCAAAGGAATCTCCTTCTTAAATGTGAAAGGGTGATATGGGTAGGGAGGAAAGGTCACCCACAAGGTGGGTTTTTTTTATGTCTTGGGTTTGGCCTTGTGTGATCTTAGTGCATGAAAAGAATACCCCAAAAATTAGTGAATATAGGATGAGGGAGGAGTTTCTGCAAATTAAGTACTAAAGATAAGGAGATAAATGTATGAAAAGGATCTAGTTTAAATTTGGGCATCCAAAAAATATTATCATATCATTGAGGTGTTATATAATCATTAGGAGTGGATGGGATCTAAATGTTTGACAAGATATCATGTGGGGGAAACATCAATGGCCTTTGGTTTGGAAATTTTTCCCAAAGTATCCATGTTGAGTGAAAGAGTTGGTATTGGTCGAGAGGGGAAAACAATCTTGCCAAGGAAAATGGTCTCAGTGGGAGAAAATATTGCACAAATAGTGGAAGTCACCACATAGTTCAATAACTCAATGTGAATGAAAATAGGAAAAACTATGTTAGGTACTTGATTTAGTGGGAGAGCACAATATATGAGCTAATCAATGGTGAATATGTCTCCTTCATAAGGGAATTTCATTTCTTGAAAAATTGAAGATACTACAACATTGATGGAATAGATGTAATTACACCGAAGGATGATATTGTAGTCCACCAAACCATTCATGGATATGATATTGATCAACATATTATTAAGACCTAACTCAATTGCGAGATTAGTAACAATCCCTATTAGGTTACAAATTCTATTGATAAAGGCTCACAACTTAGTTGTTGGTGGAATGGGGTGGGGAAACTAATGTGTTTCTAGGATTAGAAGGACTTAGTACAAGTGGAAGCCCCTTTTCTCACTAAACAAAGATGAATGTTGAAGTTATTTATGATGACCCATAGTTGGAATGGGTGATATTTCCCTTGATATCTGTGCCAATCAAAGGTGACGGCCTTATAATTTTGAGGGGGTGTACTCCTATTTCCCTTATGAGGAGAAGGTTGTTAGGATATTGAGTACTTAAGATGTATCAAATGATATGTATAAGAAATACTGGAAATTCTCCAATACTTTCATTAAATTAGAAAACCCTTAAGGTAGGGTTATCTTGAGGCCTTAACAAGCCCGAACTTGGGACCCCTCCTTTAAGTTTTAACTATTTTCTTTTGACCTCACATTTATAATGATGACAAATTAAAAAGGTCATTTGATATTAGTTTTGGTATTTTCAGATTCATCGTGCATCTATATTTTGAAGGACCACTCATGCAAGTTGAGTCTTGTAGTCTATGTTGCTTTGAATGTTTCCTTTCACATCTTTTATTTTGAATTCATTTGAATATTATACAAGCATTTCTTCATTCAAACTATCATTTATATTATTAGAAATTTCATTATTTGAATGAAACCTATACTTTGTTTGGGTTTGTCAAAGAATTGTTTAGATGTGCCTCAACAAATTATTGGGACCCCTTCGAAATTTATATTTCATCACTTCTTGATAGTTTTAGGGACATTGAAAATATGTATCTTTTGTCATGTCTCAATAGTTTGGAGGGATCCAAAATATTGATATTTTGATCTTCCCTAACAAGTTATTAGAGACCTTTCAAAAGTAATGTTCCTCATAATTTTTTAACTTGTTTCAAGGAGATTCCAAATATTTGTATTTCAAATGTTTCATGACTATTTTTAGGCCTTTCAAAAGAAAAATTATTTATTTCCTACCATATGTTTCAAGACCTTTCAAAGGAAGCATTCTTTGTTTCCTCCCGATTGTTTTGAGACCTTTCAAAAGATGTATCTTTCATTGTCTCTTGCTATTTTTGGGATGTTTTGAAATATTTTATTTCAAAAATACCAAAAAATACATCAAAGACTTAAGATATTTCAAATGTTCCTTCTAAGAAAGAATATTGATTACTTTGGAATCTCTCAAAAGCTCTATATTTTGAAAACACTCAATTGTTTGGGAGATTTTTGAAAAATGCTTTTGAAAAATTCTAATAGACCATTAGAAGGTATTTGAAATTTCAAACACATTCCTTTTGAAACTTCCTAAAAATTTCAAGAATCGACCAAAATTAGAACATATGCACATATATGGTGCTGACCATTAAATGTTTCAAATTCAATTCACGATCAAATGTAATATTTATTTTTTTTTGTATGATTTGAATTAATTTACAATTAATTTGGATTCAATAAGGGAAGTAAACCTCTAGCATTACTTAATAAAGATAATATTTTGAAAGAAGAAACTTTTCTTTCACTCACAGAGCATATCAAACAATAGAACTATGAATGTTGAGACAACAAGTAGCAATAATCTTTCGAGTTTGTGTTTCAATGATTGAGATATTAGCATCAATTATGAAAACCCTAACAACCTTCACTAATATTCACTAGAAATTATACATGCCCCCCCAAAAGAAACCAAAATAGGACAAGCATAAATATCCATGAGTAGAAAGTGCATCTACATATATAGAGCCTAAGAGACCCATTTACTCAAACACTTCCAACCATGCATGGTTAAACAATAATCCTCATCAGGAGGAAATATTTTAAATGTTTAGAGAGGAAGAATATCCTAAATACTTCCTCATTTTAGGATATAAATATCTAGACCCAGATGTGTTTGTAAACATTCATGTATCCTATCTCCATAATGTGGTTTCTAGGCTTGCTTCTATGTCATGTGTAGAATTGGTAAAATGGTGTAGTGTACCTAGGGGGGATAATATGGGGTATCTAGGGAGGTACCAAAGGGGAATAATAATATATAAGAGACTATGTATTGTTTTGTATGGATTCCATATACAGTAAATAAGGCTCATGTAGTAGTGTAGAAGCAATAAATGTAAGAAGGCTTACTAAACGCTTCCACCTACTAGAAATCTCCTTCTTTGGAATGTTCCTAGGAGGTAGATAGTACTATATAAAGAAGTATAAGTAATGTAATGGGTATTGTGAAGTATATTGTAATTGTAGGAATTTTTTATTGTGGAGTTCCTTCCTTCCTTAAGGAATAATTAATGGTGTCACCATACCTCAAAGGCTTTCTCTGCAATTCATATGTTCATTCCTTTATTGTCTATTGTGTAGATCTATTATATATCTTTCAAGTTAATGTTTATGTTATATTTTCAAATTGATTTAGTACACTACAAATTCATTATAGACAATGTAAATTTGGAGAATAGGACAATCATCAATGATTAAGAGAGATGCATTGTGTCCTTTTATCCTAGTAATCTAGAGCCTTATTATAAATTTCCACAAGAGGAAGTTTCCATGACCCCAACATGGGTGGAAGAATTTGGTAGAAACTAGAATTATCATAAAGTGTTGAGTAAATGGTCGGTGGATGGAAAGAAATTAAAATCCTAAGATACTAGTATTTATCCTTCTACAAATCTTAGGGAACCCTACATATATGCTATGACACTACTAAGTAGGTTTTTTTTTGAGAAAACGATCCCACTCACTTCAAAGAAGCTTGGGTGCCATTTCTATATAGAATAGTGAAATAAGGATCAATGTTCGATTGGTTTAAATTATCTCAATGACCATAAGGGATGCAATCACCAGAGTTAGATATATAATTATCATCTATGCCTCCAACCCCTTCCTAGGCATGGGATCGAAATGGAATCCAATTGTACCCCTTTTCTAGGTTTATTACTGGGACTTGTGGAAACAAAGATACATGGGGAAATACACAATAATCTATGATAATTTCATGGCCCTATTTATACACATTAATATTTTGTAAGTAGGCCCAAATATTGTTTAAAGAAGCCATGCAAGTGGTAGGTATGAGTGGATATTGATACATTAATGAATATAACACTTACATTAGGTTATATAAAGCAACTAAAGATCCACATCTCTTGTTATGATATGTTTTATATAGATTGGTTATTAGAGAAATTTTCTATCGGACCATATTATATGTATTCAATGCATAGTTATGGAAAGACCAAGAAATTTATGTCTAACCTATCATGTTTATATAGCACTGTATGGGATAAAAAACAATAAATTTTCCAAGATGGAGGCTAAGGAAATGCAATATCACCAATTCAAAGAAGAAAAGTTTTGATGACATGACCCAATCAAGGTGGCATCATCTCATGAAACTAGGATCAAATACACTTGACATTAAACCCATGAACAATGGGAAGAAGAGAAAGTGAAAAATAGAGTACTTGCTTCTGAAGATTTACAAGTTTGAATACAACATGGAAATTTAGCAAGAGAGGAAAGAAGAAGACAAGAAGAAAAAATGAAAAATAAAGCTCAAGAGGAACAAGCCAAATCCATGGTATATGTAGAGGTTAAAGCCAAAGAAGAGGCTAAAGATAAATCTCAATTAGTAATTGAGGTAGAGAAGAAAGATAAGGCAGAAAAAGACAAACAAAAAAAGAAAGACAAAGAAGAACAAAGAAGAATTTTTTTTGAAGAAAAAGTAGAAAATAAAAACAAAGAAGAAGAACATGAAATGAGGAGGAAACAATAAGATTGATTTTCTCTTAAGTATCAAGAGGAAGAAAACAAAAGGAATGAAGAAGAAGAAGAAAAGAAAATCAAATAAGAGTAGGAAATAAAAAATGAAAACTAGTCTATCCTAGAAGTGCAAACTACCATAAGAAAAGTCACCACCGTCACCAATTGACTGCTTATTAGAGGGAATTTTCCCTTACTTACTAATATAGATTTGAAAAAATTATGCAGACCATTTTCCTCATTGAAGACATGAATCAACTGGAATAATCTAGATATGAGATGAAAATAAAGTAAGTAGTGAGGTAAACACACACAAAGAGGAAGTTTAATAAGGATGAAGAATTAGTAATGGAAACTCAAGTTTTTGTAGTTGACACAAAAGAAACTGATCTAATTGCAGTAGCAACAACAAGCGTAGTGTTCATAGAATCTAGTGTATCCATATGAGGCATGGTTGAAGAGTTACAATATTAAAAGAGGAAAATGGATGTCTTGTTGGATGACTGAGAGGGGGGTGAATTAGTAATAGAGAAATATAATCCTTTTTAACCATAAAATGCAAGTGTTATATCAATGTAGCATTATCATCCAATAGCTGCAGAGTAAATAAACAACGAAAAAATGAGCAATCATACACATACACAGTACACCAGTGTTTTTATGTGGAAACCCAAAGTGGGAGAAAACCACGTAATGATTTTTCTTATATGTATTTAAGAATTACATTCATTGGAAGCACCAACTTCCTTTTTTTTCCAGCTGCAACTGGAAAGAGGCTCCAACCCCCTATATTCATGCTACAACTTGAGGGAAGCTCCAACTCCCCAATTATCTGGCTACAACCAAAAGGAGGCTACAACCCCCTATGTTCTTCGGCTACAACCGGAAGGTGGCTACAACCACCTGTCCTTTCCCTATAGAATTATGGAACCACTGTCACACTATCACTGTGATATATACTGTTGTAAACCTATACCAATCAACCTACAACAAACAACCTGTACCAACAAACCGAACCATGCATCAAACTCAAAACAAATCCCTCATCAATTTCATCATCGAAATCTAATTTGTAACTCTGTAACATACCTAGTGTATATGATCGCATACCTACAAACCTTCCTCGACAATAGACTAGCATGTTCATCAAATTTTACTTTAGTCTCAGGTGACTAGTTTTGGATTAGTCAACAACCCTAACTTGCACTAATCATAACTATGTACCTATAATGAATAAAGGTCTAAAAATTGTACACAATGTTCTTCAGTATCTTTTCTGCAATTTTTCCAGGTTTCACTTCTTGGAACCTCCCAAAAAATGAGTTATATAAAAAATGGCATACCTTGCCAAATTATGCCTTATTCTAGAGATTGAACTTGTAGAGAATTCCCCGCACAGAATATTTGTTGTATAGATATGAAAATGGTACACAACATACTACATAATGTACTATAACCAATACATTTTTTATTACTTAATTTGGATCGGTTATGAAGTTTTTACCCAAAACACTTGTTTTAGACTAGTTTCAGGACTAGCCACAAACCCTATTTTCCACGGAGTGTAACTCGAAAAATACAACGACCCACAAGCTGAAATGTTTATCAAATCTATTTGAATATGTTTCCTCAACAACCTCTAGATTTTGTGGTCTGAATCATTCTAGAAAAAAAGTTGTTGCAAAAATGGTGAGATGACCTGTAAATAACATACCTTAGAAAACATCATCAAAAGAATTTAAACTCCCTTGAATTTTGGCCTTCTTTACTTCACCTTCCATTTGAAATTTTCCTTATAAATCCTTTGGTTACCTCAATCACTTGTAGATATTCAATATGCTCAAGTGTGATTAAATGAGAGACCCTTTCCTCTTATATGTAGCTTCCTCAAGGGGTTACCTTTAAACCACTTTCCTTATTTTAAGGCTATCCCACTTCTAACCACTTGTACACTTAGTAATTTCTCCATTGAATTTATTATTTAAATAATTTATTTTGTATCCACTTTGACTTATAGTACACTCATCACTTTACTTTATTATTTAAATAATTTCTTCATTGCAACCACTTTGACTACTTTGACTTTTTGGGGCTTCTAGATGACTCACGAAGGTTCTCCAACTTCACATGGCCATAAATCTATAAACGTGAGGAGTTATGTGACGTTCCACATACCACCAGAAATGGAATGACATGTACTATCCATCTAGAATAGTCTTACCTTCAAATATATTAAAACTCATACCATTATACATAAAAACAAACTTGGGTCCATTATCCAAACCTTTGTGCTACCAGAATTCGCTACCAGAATTTCTTCAAAGGTTGACATTAATGAAAACCAACCCAAATAATCAACAATATCCCCCTTTGGCATTGATGGCAACACTCTGATGCAATTCTAAATTCATATCACGCATGCTCCCCCTGTGACCATCGCTCCCCCTGGAACCATGACTCTGTGCTCTTTCTCCAAGCATTTACCTTTGCATATGATAAATATATCCCCCTTTGTCATCAATGGAAAAGGTATATTTCCATTCGGGTCTGTCCCCCTCATTGAAATCTTCCTGAAACTGATCTCCCAGCCTGAATTGTCCTCTTTATGGTGTTTCCTCGTGTAAATCTAAGACACATAAGATAAGCATTCAAAAGAATTCATTTTGGAGTAGAAATTACTCCGAGTCTCTAGCGAAGATACTCAAAGGTTTCCCATGGAAACGGTTTTGTAAAGATGTCTGCCACTTGTTCTTTTGTGCCCACATACTCAACTCTGATCTTCTTCTCTACAACTTGTTCCCGTAGAAAGTGATACTTGATTGGAATGTGCTTTTTCCTTGAGTGCATCACCGAGTTCTTTGAGATAGTGATGGTGCTTGTATTATCATAATAGATTGGAATGGGCTCATCATACTCAACCTGTATATCTGTCAGAACTTGTTTCATCCATAGAACCTATGTACAACATCCTGCTGCTGGAATATATTCTACCTCGGTTGTAGATAAATATATTGATGATTGTTTCTTGCTTAGCCAAGATACTAAACACTCACCCAAGTAGATAGTTTCTCCACTGGTGCTTCGTCGATCATCAATGCAACCTACCCAATCTGCATCTATGTAGGCAATAAGTGATAGATCCTTTCATTTTGGGTTCCATAATCCAAAATCTTCTTTTCCTTTGAGATATCTGAAAATCCTCTTCACTGCTAAGACATGTGATTCCTTTGGTGCTGCTTGAAATCGTGCCACTTGTCCAACTGCCTACATTACATCTGGTCTAGATGTTGTCACATATAGTAAGATACCAATCATTGACCTGTATTGCCTCTATTCTGTAGACTTTGAATCGTCATATTTTCTCAATTTGCAACTGGTTTGCATAGGAGTAGTAACTGGTTTGCAATTTTCCATTCCAAACCTCTTTAGCATTTCTCTGATATACTTAGTTTGAGAAATAAAAATTCCTTGGTTTCTTTGACGTATCTGAAGACCCATAAAGAATGATAGTTCTCTGAGTAATGAGATTTCAAATTCATTCTACATATCCTTTGCAAATTTCTGGCTTAATCTGTCATCATTGCTACAAAAAATAATATCATCAACATCAACTTCAATTAATAAAATACTATCTTGAGTTAACTTAAAGTAGAAGTTGTTGTCTGCACTTCCTTTTTTGAATCCTGCCTGCCGTAGATATTTATCCAGTCTAGAGTACCATGCTCTAGGATCTTGTTTTAGGCCATATGAGACCTTCTTCAATTTTCATACATAATCTGCGTTCTATGACAACTAAAATCATTCTGGTTGTTCAATGTAGACTTCTTCTTCCAGTCCCTCGTTCAAAAAAGTTTATTTCAATTCCATATGATACACTTTAATATTCTTGAAGCATACATAAACTAAAAGCAATCAGATTGCTTCCATTCTGGAAACTAGGGAAAATGTCTCTTCAAAGTCGATTCCTTCAACCTGAGCGTCTCCTTTACATACCAATCTATCTTTGTTCCTTGTAACATGTTCATATCCATTCAATTTATTTATGAAAACCCACTTTGTGCCAATCACATTCTTATTCTTTGGTCTTGGAACCAATTCCCAAGTGTCATTCTTCTCTATTTGATCCAATTCTTCATCTGTGGCCTTATTCAAGAATTTATCCTTGCTGGCCTCTTCAAAACTGTTTGGTTCAATCGTAGATAAGAGTGCTAGGTGCATTTGTTCTGGTGAATAGATTCTTCTTCTAGTATCAACTCCTGCATGTTTGTTTCCTATAATATGATCTGAAGGATGATTCTTTTATACTCGTTTTCTAGGTGTCTTGGGAGGAACTTGTTGAACTTTCTCTTCTACTTATGTATGATCCTCTTCATCTTCCCCTTCTACTTCTTCTTCATCTTTTTCTTCTTCTTCGTAAAGTTGTTCCATTGATTCATTTTCTTCTTCCTTTAATTATCATCCACCTGTTTCATCAATTTTTACATTGATGCTTTCCACAACTTTGTTCAACCTCATATTGTAACACTTGTATGCTTTCTGTGTACTTGAGTAAGCAACAAGTACTCATTTTTCCACACGAGAGTAAAACTTTCCCATTTTTCCATCTTCTCTTTTGATGTAGCATTTGCTTTCAAATAATCTAAAGTGCTTCACATTTGCTGGTCTTCCTTTCCATAGTTCGTAGGGAGTTTTGTCATTGTTGTTTCTGAGCATTACTCTGTTTTGAATTTGAACTATTGTATGCACTGCATGTGTCCAAAAAATATTTGTCAATTTGGAATCCATTAGCATTGTTAGAGCCATTTCATGTACTATCTTGTTCTTTCTTTCAACAACTCCATTTTGTTGAGGTGTCCTAGCAACAGAGAATTTCCTTTTTATTCCATGCTTGTTGTAGAATTCTATAAATTCTTTTGAAGTGAACTCCCCTCCATTTTCAGATCTCAAACATTTGATTTTTGAGTCCATTTCATTTTCAACCATTTCCTTATAGACCTTGAAGTTTTCAAAATCTTCTGACTTAGTCCTAAGAATGAAAATTGCAATCATTCTTGTATAATCATAAACTAATAACATAAAGTATTTCTCACCTTTTAAACCCTTTGTTGTAGTTGGTCCAACTAGATCAGCATGCACAATTTTCAGTGGTCTTGTCATTGAATAATCCTTTGATTTGAACCTGGTATTTTTTTTCTTTCCTTGTTGACAATGCTTGCATAAAGTGTTGGTTGGTTTCGTGATCTGGGGCATTTCTCTAACTTATTCTTTTTTGTTGACTTTGACAAGGTTATCAAAGTTTATGTGACCCATTATTTTGTGCCATATCCAACTTTCATCTTCCTTTCCTAGACAACACTTTTCATTTCCAATATCACTTACTACATATATGTTCCTTGAAGTTCTTGCAGCTATTGCAATCAATTTTCCTGAACCTTATTTTCTTATCTCGCACTTCTGTGAATAGAAAGTAATTTTATGACCTTGGTCACACATTTGACTCACACTTAGAAGATTATGTTTCATATCTTCTACTAGTAGAATATTTTATTCCTTGGTATTCTTGTTTCCAATTCTGACTATGCATTTTCCAATGATTTTAATTGAATCATCATTCCCGAAGGAGACTGGTCCATATCTTTCCTTTCTTAATGTAAGAAACCCATCTTTATCACCTTTCATGTGTTTTGAACAACCACTGTCAACATACCAACCACATTTCTTATTCTTATCTTGTAGAGTGAGTGTGCATTCTTCATTGCTATACTGATTCTTCTTTCATATCCATTTTCGCTTCTGAGGTTCTTGTTTTTTACTGTTGTGGTTCTGTTGTGGTTCTCTAGGAGGGACTGTCATTCTACAATCTTTGGCCATGTGTCCAAATGTTTTGCACTTGTAGCATTCCACTTCATTGCTCAATGATTCAAACCTGTTGTAGCTTCTTCTCTATGTTTCACTAGGCCTTCTTGGATAGCCATTTTTTGTATGACTTCCAAAGTTGTTTATGTTCCTTCTATTAGCTCTGCAATTTACATCTTTATGTCCAAAAATATAGCATGCATAACATAAACCAAAAAAGATAGTTTGATACCTAGGAGTTGAAGATCTTTTGAAAGGAGTTACTCTTATGAATCATTCTTCTTCCTGAGGCCTATTTGTTCTATCGATCATTGATTCTGAAGTCTAAATCTTCTCGGTGGAGGAGTGTCTATGTAATCTTCCTTGTAGACCTTCCTATCCCCTTTGATTGTTTCTGCATATCGTTTTGGATATGTTTCTTGTTCTGTTGCTTTGAAGCTTGATCTATTTTCTATCTCATTGTATCCAAGCCCGGACTTGTCATGATAAGGCTTTTGACCGTTGATAATTTCATCCACAACTTTTGAGTTGTTCTGCATATTTTTCTTTTGAAGATAATTTCTCAATGTGACAATCTATGCTTCCAAATTTCCAATGATCATGTCTCTTTCTTCTAACTATTATTTGAGTGATTCTTAAATTCTTTTATCTTCTTCTATTTGAACCTTCAATTTCATGATCATTTGTTCTAGTTCCTGGGTGTCTTCTTTCTTGTCTAGTTATGCTTGTAGCTTCTTGTTTTTCTTCTTTTCTCTTCTTATAACTTCTATGGAATTCAACAATTCTTCTCAGTAATCAACTTCTGCCTCTTCATATTCTTCTTCAATGTCTTATTTATTAGAGTCTTCTATTGCCATGAATAGAACTATTTATGTCTCACTGTCACTGACTTCATCTTCATCTGTTGAGGATATGTCTTCTTTGGTGCATAAGCTTTTCTTGAAAGATTTCTTTTAGGTTATTTTTCCTTTATATGTTTGTTTGATATTTGAGTAATCTTCATCATTCCTCTTATTTTTCTTATGAGGACATTTGTTAGCAAAATGACCAATACCATCACAATTAAAACAAATCAATGGAAGCTTACCTTTATATATGTCATTGGTTCCCTTGTTCAATCTTCTGACAAAGTTGGTCACTTCTTCTTCATCATCTTTTGAGAAGTCACTGCTACTGCTATGTTACTTTTGCTTTCCCTTTTTCTTTGACCTTTTGGATGCTTTGAAAGATGCTTCTTTTATATTTGGATTTTCCTGTTCATTTCTCATTTTATATGATGTGAAGATTCTATGCAGTTTGTCCATGCTTATTAAGTCTAGATCTGCTCTTTCTTCTAGTGCTGATAACTTAGGATCAAATATCATAGGAAGAGATCTCAGTACCTTTTGAACAATTACGGATTTTTCAATTTCTTCTCCCAATCCTATGATTACATTCACTGTTTCATCGAATCGTAAGAAGTAAGATGCAATATTCTCATCTTCCTTTATCTTTATTTGTTCGAATTGACCTATGTAAGTTTGAAGCATTGATGCTTTGACTTTTGAATATCCTTCATAAATATTTTGAAGTTTGTCCCAAATCTCTTTAGCAGATTTACAATGTACAACTTTGGTATATTCACCAAGACCATTCAGAAGTGCATTTGTGGCTTAGGAATTATTTTGACTGAGTTTTGTTTCTTTTTCACTTGTTGGCGGAACTGTTGGTTCTTTGTATCCATCTACTACTGATTGCCAAATTTCAAATACATGTGCATGTATATATGTTTTCATCCTTCTGCTCCAGAATGCATAATTTTGTCCATCAAATTGTGGTATTTTGTTTTTATACATGTTGTTTCTCTCCATGATCTACCTTTCAACGGTTAAACTGATTTATGAAGGAACTTGCTCTGATACCAATTGTTGGATTATTGAGAGGGGGGGTGAATCGGTAATAGAGAAATATAATCACTTTTAACCATAAAATGCAAGT
This sequence comes from Picea engelmannii, assembly GCA_009831015.1. Classification (NCBI taxonomy): domain Eukaryota; kingdom Viridiplantae; phylum Streptophyta; class Pinopsida; order Pinales; family Pinaceae; genus Picea; species Picea engelmannii. The sequence goes on from ML784420.1 coordinate 33,063, forward strand.
GTTATATCAATGTAGCATTATCATCCAATAGCTTTAGAGTAAATAAATAATGAACAAATGATAAATCATACACATACACAGTACACCAGTGTTTTTACATGGAAACCCAAAGCGAGAGAAAACCATAGAATGTTTTTTCTTATATGTCTTTAAGAATTACATTCATTGGAAGCACCAACTTCCTTTGTTTTCTAGCTTCAACTGGAAGGAGGTTGCAACCCCCTATTTTCAGGCTACAACCTAAGGGAAGCTCCAATGCCCCAATTCTCTGGCTATAACTAGAAGGAGGCTATAGCCCCCTATGTTATATGGCCACAACCGGAAGGTGGCTACAAGTACATGTCCTTTCCCCATCCAAACGCCCTGAAGTATAAGTAGAATGATGGAACCAATGTCACACTATCACTGTGAGATATACTGATGTAAACATGTACCAATCAACCTACACCAAACAACCTGTACCAATAACCTGAACCATGCATCAACCTGTACCTCAACCTCAACAAAAATACCTCATCAATTTCGTCATCCAAATCTGATTTGTACCTCTGTAACAAACCTGGTGTATATGATCACATACCTGCAAACCTTCCTCAACAAGAGACTAGCATTTTCATCAAATTTTACTTTAGTCTCACATGACTAGTTTTGGATTAGTCAACGACCCTAACTTTCAATAATCATAACTATGTACCTGTAATGAATAAAGGTATAAAAATAGTACACAATGTTATTAGGTGTATTTTATGCAATTTCTCCAGGTTTCACTTCTTGGAACCTCCCAGAAAATGACTTATAGCAAAAATGACATACCTTGTTGAATTCTGGCTTATTCTAGGGATCAAACTTGTAGAGAATGCCTTGAATAGAATATTTGTTGTATAAATCTGAAAATGGTACAAAACATATTAAAGACTATACTCTAACTAATACATTTTGTCTTACTTATTTTGGACCTGTTATGAAGTTATGACATTTTTACCTGAAACACTTGTTTTATACTAGTTTTAGGACTAGCCAAAAACCCTATTTTCCATAGATCGTAACTCCAAAAATACAATGACCCACAAGATGAAATGTTTATCACAACTACTTGGATATGTTTCTTCAATGACCTCTAGATTTCGCGGTCTGAATCATTCTAGAAAAAAAATTATTGTGAAAATGGTGAGATGACCTGTAAATAACATACCTTAGAAAGCATCATCAAAAGAATTTATCCTCCCTTGAATTTCGACCTTCTTTACTTCACCTTCCCTCTGAAATTCTCCTTAGATATCCTTTGGTTACCTCAGTCACTTGTGGATATTCAATATGCTCAAGTGTGATTAAATGAGAGACCCTTGCCTCTTATTTATACTTTTATGTAGCTTCCTCAAGGGGTTACCTTTAACTACTTTCCTTATTTTAGGGCTAACCCACTTGTAACCACTTGTCCACTTAGTAATTTCTCCATTAACTTTATTATTTAAATAATTCATTTTGTATCCACTTTGACTTATAGTACACTCATCACTTCACTTTATTATTTAAATCGTTTCTTCTTTGCAACCACTTTGACTACTTTGACCTTTTGGGGCTTCTAGATGACTCATGAGGGTTCTCCAACTTCACATGGCCATAACTCTCTAACTGTGAGGAGTTATGTGGCGTTCCACATACCACCAGAAATGACATGACATGTAATATCCATCTAGAATAGTCTTACCTTCAAATACATTAAAAATCATACCATTATACATCAAACAAACTTGGGTCCATTACCTAAACCTTTGTACTACCGGAATTCGCTATCAAACTTTCTTCAAGGTTTGACATCAATGAAAACCAATCCAAATATTAAAATTCTCTTAGAGAACCAATTAAACTACCAGAAAGAAGTTAAGGGCAATTTTGCAGAGTTTATTGACTATGCCCTAGAATTGTAGGATGAGTTAAATATGGTCCAAATGAACTTATACAAGAATGCCCAAATATTTCAAGATCCATACCAAGAAAATTCTCCTATACAAAATTAGATATAGGGATGGAGAATCAATCAAGAGAAAGTGAAAACTAACTTGATATGGTGAAGAATTGGTAAAGTGATTTAAATGAAATCCCTCCTGAAATATTCAACATAATATGAAAGAAAATATTCAATATTGAAATAATGCTTGAATTCTATAAAACATTGTGATAGTAGGTGTAGGAGAAAATTTAAGCATAATTGGAAATTGTGAGAAATTATGGAAAGTTGTGAAATAATGCTTGAATTTTATAAAGATTGTGCTAGTAGGTGTAGGGGAAAATTGAAGCATAATTGGAAATTGTGAAAAATTATGGAAAGTTGTGGAGCAAATTGTGAATAAATA
>ML784420.1:35516-86360 GCA_009831015.1 Picea engelmannii
ATGGAAGCAACTGTTGCAACGTGTGGTGTTGTATACAGAGGAGGGGGGGTATTATCAGGCCATTGAGCAACACTAGAGGGAGGATTTATAGGGTTCTTATCCCAAACATCATTGAATGCCTAGACAGGGGGCTCAGGAAAGTCCATAATGTTGGGGTGTGGCTGCAAAGGGGCACTAGGAGGAGTTGTGGGCTAAGGAAAGGTAGGATGTCCACAAGGGTTCAGGTAACTAGTTTGTACTATATGATTAAATTCATCCAAATCAACATCAAAGTGAATGGAAATTATCATCCTTATGTGCCTCCGTTGTTGCAAAAATACATTTGGAATCCTACCTCTTCTCCCTCTGTTTCCTCTATTTCCTCTTGTGTTACTCCGTCGGTTGAAAAATCTCATCTAATTGTCATCATCATTTCAATTAGTGCAAAATTATTAAAGTAAAATACAAGACATAGCATAATAAACATTCATTAAAAAATTGTTAAACATGATTTATTTATGGCTCTAAGAATAGCACAATAATTCAAGCGTAAAAGGGAGAAATGGAACAAGAATAATGTAAGACAGGGAAGAAAATACATAACTCAACAAACACCCATCTTTTCATTTAAACTTTCAAAATATGAATTGTATCTTTCTTGAATTTGTTTTTGTATATGAACAATCTATATCTCTTTTGAATAAGGGAATGCATGTAAATGAAAATATATATGACAGGGAAAAATGGTAAAGGGGTGCATTTTGTGAAAAGTGACATATAATGAAAAGGAATGAATGAAAAATCATGTTCAAACTTTAACCTCAATCAACATTCTTGTACATATCCTTTAAACTTGTGCACGTTTTCCATTACATAACCAAAATAGTATCAAGCTATCATCATGTAACCGTTTTGAGAAAATTTCCAAACAATTTCTCAAGTCAATCACAATGTTCTCTAACTATTATCTTCACCATATATCACATACCAAAAATTGTATATGAATAGAGTTTATAACAACTAAATTAACATGCCCACTTAACAAATGCCAAGTTGTCCAAGAAACCTGGGAGGAGTATGAAATCCATATATATATATATAGGTTTGAAACAACGCCAACAAATCCTCTTAAAATGCTTCTTTGCATACCATGTTGTATACTAGAATTTAAAAATATTCTTTAATTACATAAATATGTGAAACAATCATGGAAATGGAAATATAAATGATCGAGATAAAAGGGAATAAATGTATGAAAAATGATATAAATAATGAGGGAAAATGTAAAGTTTATGCAAAAAAACTAATTTAAAATTTTAACTCAGCTAACATGTCTTTTAAACTTGTTTCTCTTGCCAAACCACTTATTCTTTGAATGGTGTCAAATCAAATTCCACATTATATTTGAACAACAAAATGATGCGCGAATAGTAAATTGATAATTTCCATACAAACTAAACCAATACAAATTTATTTGGTATACCCATTCTACATAGTTGTGACCATTTGGGACTACGGGATTATAAAAAAGTGAAGACTATGTATGCAATCCAATGTGTAGTCAAAACAAATCAATGGGTTTATTATTATAGACAAAGAGAAAACATATGGTACATGGTCAAAATATTTTGACAGAGAGGAAGGTTACTTGTTGAGCACGTAATGTGATTTTTCCTTCAACAAATCCAAAACAAAATAATAAACATTACTCTAATATGTAGGTCATGAGTTCAAATAGAGTTAGAACTGAATATGAAAGATAAAAATGGAAATGGGTTGTATCGAGAATAATCTCAATAGAGACGACCAAAAAACAACTAGACAACATGTGGCTCATAAGTCATTTACACAAGCTAGAACCATTTAAACAGAGAATAAGACAAATATTGGGTGTTGAATACATTCTTTCCAATAGTGAACAACGGTTAACATCAACTTATATTTAAAACCAAGTTGAGGTTTGCAGCCACATCAAGCCTATGCATGTGCTAACAATAATAGTGATGGGTTCAACCCATTTTCTTTATAACCCCTTTTCTCTCAAAAGTGAAACATCTTTCAGGAATACACACAATGGAAAATGATAGTATGAATTAGAGAGAAACATTATGTATACCAGAGGATAAAAAACCATAATCATTCTTGTAAATTGAAAACCCACGAATTGCATTCTACAATAACCAATTTCTTCAACAATTTCTCTTTCAAAATGATTTTTATGAGTGGAAGACATGGAGAGAAAAACTTTCACACTCATTACCAGCTAACCAGGGCCAAAACTAATTCATTTATTAAAAAATTTACTTGCAGGAGATGCTCAAGATTTGTGTGAGTACTTACCTTGTCACAATGGTCGATTTATACCTTCTCTCAAGGCTGAGACAGTTGAAGCAACGAACATGAGAGTCGATTTTCAAGCCAAAGTGTAGTTCCCTCTACACAGTCGAAAACCAAAACCAAAACCAAATTACAAGAAACCTAGCCCAGTAAAGGTGATAAAGCACAGTCTTGGAAACATTAATGCCCACATCCTCTAATATTGAATGCATGGCCAACTCATTTATTGATATTCCAACCCATATAAAATGTTGTGAACAAACCATATGTATCAACCCTCACATCTCATATCAAACTATAGCAATGCACATGATAATAAACTTTAAATTATTTATGGCCATCGTATATGCAATTTCTCTATAACATATATATGTTATGTTCGAGCCTAAAATCAAAACTCCATATAACTCTTTATTTGTAACATCCCCTATGTTACGTCATATAAGTACTTGTGGAACAATAAGATATTTATTTTTTTGACATCCATAGAAAATCATTTGAACCAGTGAAACAAGATAGTGATGTACATCAACAATACTCATTCTATTTATTTCATTCCATTGCACTACTAGATTTAGATACAACTTAATGCATGAAGGATCTGCCATCTCACATATAATAACATAAAATCTACCCACCCAATCTATCATGCAAGGTTAGGACCTCCAAGACACATAATCAATGCTCAAGTATAGGATTCATCTGATTGATCATGACCATTTAAGGTCTCAAGACTGGTGACTGTTCTGAGGAAGAAGGAAGTATATAATTCCCATAAATTTATCTATTTTGAAGTTAAATTATAAATCTTAGCATTCCTTACTAAAAATTCTTCAAAATAACACAGAGAATCTAGTATCTTAGTCATCATCTCATAACACAATGTATGCTATTACAATAACTCATCATCTTACTGAATTAAAGGTCGAGAATAATTTCAATAGAATCATGACAGAAACTTAACAGTAAAAACCAGAGTCCCTTAAATAGACAATCTATCATTTATGACAGTTTCAATATTACTTATGTTTACCTGAAATAAGTGCAACCACCCTACAACGTAAAACCAAGTAGATAGATATATGATCTACATCACAAGTTAAAAGAGGAAAGGAACAGGAGAGAAAATCTCTTAACACAAAGTAGTCACCATAATCTTACTCTGCACCTTGTGAACCAACTGATACAGTGAAGAAAGGATTTTGCAATTGAGCAGAAGTTTGTTCTAAGAATGAGTTAAAAGTTCTGTAAGAATTATGAAGCTTCTCTCTTGGTACAATAGTACAACACTTCCAGAGCCAACTCTAGAAGTATGTGGATAGGCTCCATGAAAGCCCAAAGTTTCAGAAACAGCTTTTGAATGCACAGAGACCCTCTCAAGTCAGGAAGAGTTCATAACTTTCAGAAGTATGAATCTCAAGAGAGACAATGTTATCTTACACAAGGAAGGTGCAAGCATGCACTCAACAATTAAAGTCCAAAGCTCAAGAGAGATGCATTATTGAGCGTTGGAGTTCAATTCAAAGGTAAATTTTAGGAGAAAAAGTGTGTGCATGGTTCAAGAGACGAAATCAAGAGTTTGAAATCCATTCGAAGGAAATTAGTGGACAGGATTTGATCATGAGGAGCTAGAATCCCCGTAATTGTTTGATCAGACAGGAGATGCGCACCTGTTAAACCTTAATACCTTCGGGATTCGTGACTTCGATGGATTATAGTTGTTGTATTAAGTGATCCCTGAAGCCCAAATTCATGGATTGAGACTACACCATAAATCAATGAGTGAGTAATAGGCGTTGGATCCTCAAGGGTTCGACTATTTGTCTTGTTAGGTTCATCACTGTAAAGAGTGAAGAAAACCCCGAAGCTATGAAGTCCTAGAGTGAAGGAAAGTCGTAGATCTGGCGATCGATTATGGGTTGTTAGATCTACGATCCTTCATATTTTGGAGGTTTGGTAATCCAGTGAAGATTAGATTCATGGTGTTAAGGTTAAGGGAATCCTGGAGTCTTGAAGTCCAAAGTAAATCATTACTGATGAACATTGGGTACATGTGTCTGTAGATTTGAGTATTTGGAATTTGGATATTTGGGAGGTGATGGTTGAAGTTGCTTTGGGTGAAAAATCCTGAACTCTCGAAGCCCATATTTAATCCTGACCATTGTCAAAAGTTTAACAAGGATCGTCCAATCTATGGGTTCGGCCTTTGCAAATTCGAAGGAAACAAGATTTGCAAAAACAAAAACTTCTGAAGCTTGGAGTCCTAGAGTTCCTCATGGTCATATATTTGAGCGAGGTGTGAGAAAAGATGATCTCCTTAGTTTATTATGGATTCAGCTCTCTAGCTAAGTTAAAAGGTAACCATTTAAGATTATGAAACCTCGAAGTTACAAACTCCCGACGTAAACGTCATCCGTAGATCTAGTGACCAATCAAGGATTGTTATATCTTCGATCCTTTGTCCTTCGAAGGTTTTACAGTTCAACACTATAGAGGAAAAAGGGTTGTTGATGCAAAAGCGAGAAAACTCACGGAGTTCCAATCTTCGGAGTAGATGTCAATTGTTGATCAGGGAGAAAATTCAGCCATTATATTAGTTTACTAAAATTTAACGGATAAATGTGGGGTAGGGTTAACCTACAATTGTTGGTCAAGTCAGCTCATGACCAGATTAGGTCGGTTAACACTTTGGGAGAAAGGGAGTGTAGAAGTTAAAGAACCTCCAGAGCACCATAGTCCCAGAGCTTCAAATAGAACCCTTTGTCCAACACTAGTTTCTAACCCCCGGTCACATGCCTAACTTGTTAAGGAAAAGAGGTTAACGCCCAGGAATGAAGTAAGTAAAAAAATAAGTTTGGAGACCTTTGCACAGACATTCCAAGATCCTGAAGATTAAAATTAGGATACTATAACACAAATATTCCTCGTTACTGATAACTTTGGTTAACCAATAATTTAAATCAGAGAACATAATATATTCAGATTAAACAAAACCATTGGGAATCCACCATTCGACGGAATTGAAATTTGTCATAAACTAAAAAGGGAGTTTGATCAAATTTGGATCTAAATTACAATCTGACAAGGATCTCATCGTAAGAATTGAATAGGAGCTAAATGAAATTCAACAGAGGAACTCATTACAATCGGATTTACACAAAATCAACATAATCTATATTACCATGAATTGAAAGACAATTTCCACAAATATTTCACGATACAAAATTCGCACTAAGAGTATAAAGCAATGAAGTTTCCACAGAATGAATTAATTTAGGATTCAACAAGGTTTCCAAAAGAGAACTCACAAATACAAAAAATGGACTTAGTTCCACAGTTTACCAGTAATAAATACACCAAAAATGTCCTTAAATAATTTCAACTAAATTTTGATCATACAACTTCACAATGGGTAACCTACAAGTTTTAGAACATATATCATGCACCAATATAAAATAAGATATACAATGAAAATCTAGCCACTCAAATTTGGATTTGCGGCAACATCTGAAATTCAGAGAAATTTAAAGAATACAACCATTATAATTATTATTTGTTGACAGAAGTTGTAGAATTTGGCATTTATACTTTTCCAGTGAATCCACAGTGGCTCTAACAGTCTAACTTACATCTACACTAATACTATGAATAAAATTTTGAATATATAAAATACCAGCACCAAGAAATGTTGCGTACTGAAGAAGCCTTCAAGTCTTGTGCTCCTTCCTTTCATTCGCTTGCTAATCACAGAGACTTTACTGATACCTACCCTCCAATGCTAGGGGTACTCTTCTTCCCCCTTATCCCCTTGAGCCACAAAGGGGCCACACACAAGAAAAACAACAATATCGCTCCAAGGATTTCCCTCTCAAGCAAGAGCTTCCACTCTTTTTACATGCTTGGCATCCCAACTCTCACAAGTAAAACACATTCCAATTAAAATTTGGCAGCATAACAAGGCTTAGGAATCAGATCCTTTTTCCTTCTCTAGAATTTGTTCTTATAGACTTTTCTTCATTGACATATGTCTTCATGAACAGATAATTAAATTTTTAGTAAATTTTAATTTGGATTACTCACTCACACACTTGTCACAATCTCCCCAAGTTACACTAGTAATTACCAATTTTATTTTAATTAAAAATTTCAAAAACCCTCACACCTCAATCTGTTCCTATTTTCACTCCTACGTGCCCCTTTGTTCCCCAGATTCTCATATAAGGAGTGTTCCCTAACTAGATCTTAGTTAGAGTTTAATTAGGAGGCTCCTTCTAGTTAGACTAGTGTAGTTTGACTCTAGCTTCTATTCTATGTACAACCAACCTCTCAAGTTATTTTTTATTTCTATTTAAATTTCCTTTTTATCAATTTCATGCACACATGTTCATTTTATTAATTCTTTATATTTTACCACCCCTTTTCCTAGTATTATATTTATCCCCACTTTAATATTTTAGATAGTTCCCAAATCAAACTTAGACTTAGTCTTTGACTCTTGTTAGGCTTCTCAACTAATAATCTATCATTTAATTAATTAGTTAATTCAACAAGGTATAAATAATTCAGTGTTTTCTAGGCCAAATAGATTTATTGGCTTCAAGTTTTAAATTACGTGGCATGCCCTTAAAGACGCACCTCGATGCTCCAAGGGTGCCACTCACCTTAGACTTGTTTTGGAAGTTGTCCAGCCCTTGGATTCAATACTCCACTCAGTCAAACTTGTGAGAGACTAAGGGATTCTAAGGAATAAGGACATTGCCTTATTGTGCACTCCTTAGAAATCTTCGTGAGTGACTGTCTCAGTATGCCCTCACGACATCATGGACCCTTAGAACTAGGTAATCGTTAACCTACAATTCAGACCACGGTGGGAGTGCTAGTAGGATGTGATAGGGATGATATCACACCTCTCCCTAAATGTCTAGTTTCTATGCATATGGCCCCTATACTCCTTATGTGAGTCAGATTAGCAAGCATCGTCAAAACTGCATCCACTGACAAAATGTTGTCAACAATTCCATATATATAAATCTTTACTAAAATTGATCATACAACATATGTGCATGAAATGAAATACTCAATAAATAAAATCCACTCCCTAACTCAATCTAGGGTCCAATGGAATCCATCGATGCCATCAACATCCTTAATCTTTCATGTGTCCTGCACACTCAAGATGACTTGTCAAAAGCATATGTCAATATATATACATAAATATAATCAATAAGACATAACACCTCAACCTCATCATATATAACCCATAATCTGAATGAAATCACAAAGTACCATACCCGGATCACTTGTAAGTAAGTGTCTTCAAAGAATAATTCAATAATAGTGTGCTCAGTTAGAGCGAGATGTTACATACACCCCCTCTTGTTTTAAACTTCATCCCAAATTTTGTACAATATATATAAAAGAAAACAATAAATGTATCTGACATATATCTATATGTCTAAATATATCAAAACAAGTAAGGAAATTGTTGACGCATCTCAAATGCATCCTCCCAGGTAGCCGAGTGTGGACTATAATTGTTGCAATGGACCTTGACCTAATCGAATGTTCAACGTCGTAGCTGTCGAATGTGATGTTCCAGAATGCGGATTGGCTCCACTATGAGAGGACCCTATTCTGACACCTACAACGAAATCATGTCAATAACATGTTAAGGATCACTAATATGATGTCTTAAATCATATATGTGAAATACGTCATGCATATGCCTCAAAGAATCAGGCAAGGCTAGTCGATAAGCCATGGGTCCTTTCTTTTCCCCAACCTCGAAAGGTCCCAAAAATATAGGAGAGAGTTTAGCAACCTTTCCAAACTTGATCGAACTCCTATGAGGTTTTATCCACAAGAAGACTATGTCTCCAACTTCATAACTGCGGTCAACGTGATGCACATCAACATAAATTTTCTGTCGATCCTGCGCTTCTTTAATCCTTTGTCTTATCTATTGCATATGCTCTTCCATTTCTTGTATCACTTCTGGTCCTCCTAGAACCCTGTCCTCAAGTCAATCCCAACTCAATGGTGTCTGACATGGTCTCCCATAAAGAAACTCAAACAGGGCCATCTTAATTGTACTTTGGTAGTTGTTATTGTATGAAAATTCTACCAATGGAAATAATTCTTCCCGACATTTTTGTTGGTCCATTACATACATATGTAACATATGCTCCAAAATCTTGTTTGTTCTTTCGGTTTCTTGTCTATCTTTGGGTGATAAGTTGTGCTAAAGTTTAATTTTGTTCCCAAAGCATCTTGGAAACTGGTCCAAAACTGTCCTGTAAACACCGATCCTCGATATGATATTATCTATCTTGGTACTCCATGTAATATTACAATCTCGCTAACAAATACTCTAGCTATGTATGGATCCTGATACATCATACGTGTAGCATCCCTCTACAAGATGCTAAGAAATTAATTATTCATTAAATACATACACAATAACAATTGCTTTAGCATAATTTCATTGATTTTCAATTACACAATTCTTTTACATTTTCTCAATGATAAATATAAATAACATAATGAATTAAGTAATATGTTATCTCTAATATTTAAAACTTAAAAATGGAAGCATAAAAAATATATATCAATAAAAAAATACCATTGAAGAATTCCTCCTCCTCGGTTTTTTGAAGTTCATCAGTTGCAATGTTGCAATGTAGTCCTGGGTGCTTCCAAGCATTTTTTTCCCAATTCTTTTCCATCTTTCCCAGAGGGAAACAACAGAATCCTCCCAGCCAACTAGGATCCTAGCCAACTTCCTAGATCCAAGAAACCTTTCGGTTTCTTGTCCCTCCATGCTCGTGACCCCAAGAACAACAAAGCACATATGTGATAAGAAGACTATCACAAGAATTATATCTTCCAAGAATTTCACAACCTCTCATCATGCTCAAACCTCCCAAATTCCCCCCTTCCTCACCACTTCTCCTCCCTATTTATCAAGTTTCCATTCACCCTTCCCCAAGTCTCCTCAACCACCCTCATTATTATCCATCAACCTCCCTTATCTAGATTTTTGGGAAAATATTAAAATAAAACTAAAATATAAATGACTTTCATTAAACAACAATAAATAAAATGCAAAGTCTTTCTTCCCATGCTAGCTAATAAATGCAATTTGACAATTTTCCCCAAAATGTACATGACAACCCACCATGATCATTTAATTCATCATACCAACCATCAATCAAAGTCAAAGAATGTATTTAATGCTTCTAGATAATTTTGTATGCAATATAATTTACATAGTCAAATAAACATTCAATTAAATAGTTAATAATCTAGTTTAATAATTAATACATTAATTAATTGTACTAGTGTACATGTATAGGGTATGTGTGTGTAGCTAGCGGACACATATATCATGTATGTACTAACAATAAACAACCATTGATAGTTCCTATATGATCACACCAAGACATGTAGGACATTATATCAAGTAATGCATCATTTAACAATCTTAACGAACAAAATAACACCAATTCATCAATAACTCATTATCACACTTAAAGTATAAATAGGGAATCAAAAGAGAGTTTTAAACATGGTAGAAACCAAGTGAGTAAACAATAGTGGCATCTCTAATATCCAATCAGTACTCTCAATTGACATCAAAGCATCCTTCCTTCCTAACCTACTTCCATCTTCCATCCTATCCTTTCCTCTACTGGACTAAGCTAGAGAATCAACTATATTGACCTAACTCTAGATATAACTAGTAAGTGGAAGTGTCATACATCTCGACCAAGCTTCCCCAACAGGAAACTAGCAGTCTCCATCACACATCTAGGGGAGTGTGACTTCACACAAACCTCCCATGACTCTAGGTTTCAGAGGATAAATGGTGGGAAATACCTCCACCCCTCCTTATAGAACTAGGGTCAACACCCTATATCAAGCCATACTGTTCAACTACTGTTCTTAGAGTCATGTCATCAAACAACCACTCTGGGAAAGCTGTGCATCCTATCAAAACCACACTTACCACAGATCATAGCAATATTTCAAATCATAAATTAAATAATAAGTACGAATTATAACATTATATTCTTGATGTCTATGACATCCAAGTTGCCTTAACACTATAGTCATTTGGCTATCACATAAATCATCAACTTGTAGATTAGTTCACCAATAACTCATATCCATGCATGTACATCATAATTTCATATAAGTGTCCATATCTATATTGATGTTCAATAAATAAATGTATGTTTATTTATATCATGCCTTGCATCTATTATGTATTCACAAGATAACTTGAACTGATATCCATGTACCAAAATTCCATATTTAAATTTGCATGTTTGAACAATTCTCATAACTATCATAATTATGAAAATATAACAATAAAAATAAAATTATCCAACACATAAATAGGTCCAGATATACACATCTCAAATGTTTATATCAATCTAACTAAGTCCAAATAGCTACTAAGCAATGAATTACCGATATAAGTAAAATAAAAGTTCTAACTATCTAAGGTCAAAATATGGGGCGTTATAGTACGCACAAGAATAAAGTGTGCACTCTTCTTCAGAGTGTCAACTACCACAAAAATTGAATCATTCCTTCTTTCCATCAATGGAAATCCAATGATAAATTCCATCGAAATGACCTCCCATTTCGATTTTGGAATAACATGTGGTTGTAACAATCCTGCTGGATGTCTATGTTTAGCCTTCACTTGTTGACAATTCTAGACATCTCGCCATGTAACTGATTATGTCTTCTTGCATTCCCTTCCAGAAGAATAAAGGCTTAAGGTCTTCCTTCATATTCGTGACTCCCGAATGAACCATGTATACTGCTCAATGCACTTCACTCAAGATAAAACTTCTTAGTTCGTCGTTAGGCAGTACATAAATTATTCCATTAAATATCAACAATCCATCATCGTCTAGTGAATAACCTTCATACTCCGGTACCATCATGGTATCTTGTCAAATATTATTCTTAACTTCTTTATACCAGTCATCGTCGAATTGCAAAATTAGAATCTTTTCTCGAAGATTTGTTTTAATAGGTAATATCGAAAATATGTGTGGTCTCTGACTCAATGCATTTGTCACTCGATTCACGGTTCCTTTAATGTAAGTCACTTTGTCTTGCGTTCATGTCACTTTGTGTAAAAATATGATGCAATCCACAGTGATTTGTCTTTAATTCAAATTTTCATCCAATTAGATAGTGTCTCCAAACTCTCAAGGAATATATAATTGCCAATAATTATAGGTCATGTGTTGTGTAGTTCTCTTCATGTTTTCTCAATTTCCTCGAAATGTAAGCGATTACTTGACCGTATTGCCTCAAAAATTCACCTAAACCTCCCTTGGATGCATCTGTGCATATCAATAATTCCTTGTCCATGTCGAGGAATTTTAGTATCAGTTTTGTTGTCATCAACTCCTTAATATTTTCAAATGCTTCCACTCATTTCTCATTCCATATGAACTTCTTGTTATTCTTCTGTAATTTAGTGATCGGATTTTCTATCTTTGAAAATCCTTCGATGAATCATTGGTAATATCCTGCTAGACCCATAAAATTGCATACTTCTTATATGTTTGTTGGTATTTTCCATTCCATAATGGCCTCCAATTTTGTTGGATCTACAACGATACCTTCACCAGATATGATATGTCCCAAATAATGTATCTTCGATTGGTAAAAAGAGAATTTTGATAGATTCCCATACAATTTGTTTTCTCTTAGGCACTGTAGTACCAATCGCAAGTGTCCATCATGTTCTTCCTTCATTTGAGAATAAATCAGTATGTCATCAATAAAAACTTGAACAAACTTGTCCAATTATTCATGGAACATCCCATTCATCAAACTCATGAATACCCCCGGGGCGTTCGTCAATCTGAATGGTAAAAATGTAAACTCATAGTGTCCAAATCTTGTCTTAAAAGTGGTATTAGGGATATCTTCCTCTTTAATCCATAACTGGTGATATCCTAATCTCAATTCAATCTTTGAAAACATCATCGCTCCTTTCATTTGATCAAATAAATCATTTATCCTTGGCAACGGATGTTGATTCTTGATCATAGCTTTGTTCAATTGATGGTAGTCAATGCAAAGTCTCCACGATCCATCCTTTTTTCTAACAAAGATAATTGGCACACCCCATGGTAACACGCTTGGACGTATCAGTCCCAAATCCAACAACTCCTTCAATTGCATTTTCAACTCTTGTAATTCAGGTGTTGACATCTAGTAAGGTGTTCTCTCTATCGGTTTAGTTCCAGGTTTCAATTCTATTGTAAAATCCAACTCTCTTTCGGGCAATAAACCTAGTAACTCTTCTGGAAACATGTCTACAAAATCTTGTACTATAAAAAAAATTTCTAGTCCATCTGCCTCGCCCTTTTCATTCAACGCTAAGATTTCATATAACTTGCATCCCTTGTGCATACTCTTTTGCAATTGTAGGGAATAAATAAACCTCAAGGACACTCACTGGTTTCTTCCTATAATCACGCTACTTTGTCCCAAATCATCTGTCAAACTTAACATTTTTATCTTACATTTAAGTGTAGCATCATGCGATTCCAACCAATCCATACCAATCACTATGTCATAATATCCTAAGATCATGAAAAAAATATCCACCTTCATTACAAAGCCTCCTAAGTTAATGCTACATTATGTAACCTTTCCTCCAACCTTTTGTTTTTCACCTGACGCCATTTCTATGCATTTCAACTCGTCCTACTTGATTTTCTTTACCTTAACTCTCTTCAACGTTGCACTAGAGATAAATCTCTTTGTATCACCTAGATCTATCACTATACTACAATTATGGTATGTGATTGTACCTAACATCTCTAGCACACTAGACTGGTGCTCATACTGACGGTTTTTCATTGTTTCATGTATCATGTGGGCCTTGCCCAAATATCCCACTGTAGTGGATTCTGATGATCTGATTTCTCTTTCCTTCTCAATTGGACAATCTCGTTGGTAATGTGTCTCAACACATGTCCAACATCCAATCTTCGGTCCAATTCTCCTAGTACCCAAAGTAGAAGTCATTGGTCTAATAGTTTGTGATCCCGATCTGTTTTGTTGAATAGGACTAAACTGTTGTTGATGCGGATGACGTTGTTTTTGTTGTGGTCCTTTATAAGGAGTCCTCTACTGAGGAGTATGTCATCATGGTGTTGTGAAAATAGGTCCTCTAGGAGTATCTCGATGCCCTAAAGCATGTCTGTTTGGTGTCTGTTTTTGTTGCACTCTCGGTGTCTCTTGTATAGCCTATATAGAAGGATTCATTCCCTAACCCTCATTGTTCAGTTCTTCCTCAGCTATGAAGGCCTTCTAAACTGCATCGTGAAATGAACGAGGTATTAGGATTCATACCCTTGCACAAATGTTGAAGTTAAGGCCAAACACAAACTTGTTGACCTTTAACTTCTTTGTGTTCATATGTGAAGCATACCTAAGTGGCTCCATGAATCTAGCCTCATACTCTGGCACCATATGACTGCCTTATCGTAATGCGTTGAACTCATTAAGCTGACACTCAATTAATTCCTTAGACAAGTACCTCTCCTGGAACCATTCCTAAAACAGTTCCCATGACATGTCTTTGACAACCATGTTTAGTTGAGGTAGGAGAATCTTCCACCATAGAAGAGCACTCCCCTTCAGTTAAAATACTTCCATGAGGAATTTCATGTTGGAGGTGTAATCACGAAGTGCGGAGAACATTGCCATGTTCTCCAACCATGCCTCAATGGCTATGTCATTTGTGGAACCCCTGAACTCGAGAAACTTCACCTTCTCAAGTTCTCTGTGTATACTACCACTACTAGATGGAGTGCGTTGTGAACCCTCATTGGGTATAGACGCTATACCCTCATCTCGATCCAGGCGGCTAATCAAATCCTCGAACATCCTCTAGAAGGATCTCATCAAACCTACCACGTCTCTCACAACAACATGTTCTAGTTCATTATTTTTCTCATCTCCCTGGGGATTATACCCTTCTAGTGTGGGTACTATCAGAGGTGTCATACCTCTTCCTCCAGGACCTCTTCATCTACTTCCCGTGTGCCCTCTAACCATGATTACCTGCAAGAAAAAATTCATATATTTATTAGCGCTCTAATTCAATCATTTAGTTTAACACATTGGATGACATAGTGGGCCAATGTCACATGGTTGAACCCTCTCTTATACCATATGTAACATCCCCTCTGTTACGTCATATAATTACTTGTGTAACAGTAAGAGATATTTGTTTTTTGACATCCATAGAACATCATTTGAACCGGTGAAACAAGATAGTGACGTACATCAACAATACTCATTCTATTTCTTTCATTCAATTGTACTACTAGATTTAGATACCACTTAATGAATGAAGGATCTATCATCTCACATATAATAACATACAAGATGCCCACCCAACCTATCCTGCAAGGTTAGGACCTCCAAGACACATAATCAATTCTCAAGTCTAGGATTTGTTCAATTGATCTTGACCATTTAAGGTCTCAAGACTGGCGACTATTCTGAGGAACAAGGAAGTATCTAATTCCCGTAACTTTATCTATTCTAAAGTTCAACTATAAATCTCAACATTCCTTACTACAAATTCTTCAAAAGAACATAGAGAATCTGGTATATCATTCATCACCTCATAACACAATGTATGCTATTACAATAACTCATCATCTTACTGAATTAAAGGTGAGGAAGAATTTCAATAGAATCATGACAAAAACTTAACAGTAAAATATAGAGTCCCTTAAATAGACAATCTATCATTTATGACAATTTCAATATTACTTATGTTTACCTAAAATAAGTGCGACCACCCTACAATGTACAACCAAGTAGATAGATATATGATCTGCATCACAATTTAAAAGAGAAAAGGAACATGAGAGAAAATATCTTAACAAAAAGTAGTCACCATAATCTTACTTTGCACCTTGTGAACCAACTGATACAGTGAAGAAAGGATTATGTAATCGAGCGAAATTATATTCTAAGAATGAGTTAAAATTTCTGTAAGAATCACGAAGCTTCCCTCCTAGTATCATACTACAACACTTCCACAACTAACTCTAGAAGTGCATAGACAAGCTCCATGAAAGCCCAAAGTTTCAGAAACAACTTATGAATGCACAAAGACCCTCTCAAGTTAGGCACAATTCATAACTTTCGGAAGTACAAAGCTCATAAAAGACAGTGTTATATTACATAGGGGAGGCGTAAGAACGCACTCTACAATTAGAGTCCAGAGCTCATGAGAGATGTTCTATTGAGCGTTGGAGTTCAATTCAAAGGTAACGTTCAGGAGAAACAACACATGCAGGGTTCAAGAGAGGAAATAAATAGTTTTAAATGCATTCGAAGGAAATTAGTGGACGAGATATGATCATGAGGAGTCGAAATCCTCATAATCATTTGATCAGATAGGATATGCACACCCATTAAACCTTAAGACCTTCGATATTCGTTACTTCAGTGGATTATAGTTGTTGTATTAAGTGAGCCCTGAAGCTTGAAGTCGTGGAGTGAAACTACACCGTAAATTGGTGAGTGAGTACTAGTCATTGGATCCTCAAGGGTTTGACAATTTGGCTTGTTAGGTTCATAGCTGTAAAGAGTGAAGAAAACCCTAAAGCTCCGAAGTCCTGAAGTGAAGCATAGTTATAGATCTGACGATCGATTATGGGTCATTAGATCTACGAGCCTTCATATTTCATAGGTTCAATAATCCGATGAAGATTAGAGTCATTTTGTTAAGGTTAAGGGACTCCCGGAGTCCCGAAGTCTAGATTAAATAATTATCATCGAACGTTGGGTACACGTGTCCATAGATCCGAGTATTCAGAATTTGTCCATTTGGGAGGTGATGGTTGAAGTTTCTTTGGGTGAAAAATCTCTAACTCTCGGAGCCTAGATTTAATCATGACCATTGTCGAAATTTTAACAAGGCCCATCCAATTTGTGGGTTTGGCCTTCGCAAATTCGTAGGAAATGAGAGTTGCAACAACAAAAACATAAAAAGATCGGAATCCCATAGTTCCTCATGGCCATAGATTTGACCAAGGTGTGAGAACCAATTATCTCCTTAGTTTATTCGAGATTCATCTCTCTGGCTAAGTTGAAAGGTAACCGTTTAATATTACGAAACCCCGAAGTTCTGAACTCCCAGAGTAAATTTCATCCGTAGATCTAACGATCAATCAAGGACCATTAGATCTTTGAGCCTTGGATCTTCGAAGGTTTGACAGTTCGACACTCCGGAGGAAAAAGGGTTGTTGATGCAAAAGAAAGAAAACTCACAGAGTTCTGAACTCTGGAGTACATGTTAACCATTGATCAGGGAGAAAAATTAGTCATTAGATTAGTTTACTAAAAGTTAACAGATAAAGGTGGGGTAAGGTTAACCCACAACTCTTGGTCAGCTCAACTCATGATCAGATTCAATCATTTAACACTTTGGGAGTAAAGGAGTGTAGAAGTTAAAGAACCTCTAGAGCTTAGAATAACATCCTTTGTCAAACACTAGGTTCTAACCCATGGTCACATGCCTAACTTGTTAAGGAAAAGGGGATAATGCCCAGGAATGAAGTAAGTAAAAAAATAAATCTAGAGACCTTCGCACAGACATTCCAAGATCCCAAAGTTTGAAATTAAGATACTATAGCACAAATATTCCTCGTTAGTGATAACTTTGGTTAACCGAGAATTTAAATCAGAGAAAACAATAGATTTAGATTAAACAAAACCATCGGGAATCCACCATTCGACAGAATTGAAATTTATCATAAACTAAACAGGGAGTTTGATAAAATGTGGATCTAAATTACAATCTGACAAGGATCTCATCATAAAAATTTATTAGGAGCTAAATGAAATTCAATAGAGGAACTCATTACAATCAGATTTACACAAAATCAACAGAATCGATATTACCATGAATTGAAAGAAAATTTCCATAGAGATTTCCATGATACAAAATTCACACTAAAAGTCTAAAGCAATAGAGTTTCCACAGAATGAATTAATTTAGGATTCAACAAAGTTTCCAATAGAAAACTCATGAATACAAAAATTGGACTTGATTCCACAGTTTACCAATGATAAATACACCAACAATGTCCTTAAATAATTTCAACTAAAATATGATCATACAACTTCACAATGGGTAACCTACGCATTTTAGAACATGGATCATGCACCAATATAAAATAAGATATACTATGAAAATCAAGCCACTCAAATTTGGATTTGCGAGGACATCTGAAATTCAAAGAAATTTAAAGAATACAACCATTATAATTATTATCTGTTGACTGAAGTTGTAGCATTTGGGATTTATACTTTCTAGTGAATCTACAGTGTCTCTAATAGTCTAACTTACAACTACACTAATACTATGAATACAATTATGAATATATAAAATACCAGCACCAAGGAATGTTGTGTGTTGAAGAAGCCTTCAAGTCTTGCACTCCTTCCTTTCCTTCGCTTTCTAATCATAGATACTTCACCAGTACCTCCCAACCAATTCTAGGCGTACTCTTCTCTCCCCTTAGCCCCCCGAGCCACAAAGGGGCCACACAAAAAAAAACCAACAATATATCTCCAAGGCTTTCCCTCACAAGGAAGAGCTTCCACTCTTTTTACAAGCTTGGTATCCCAACTCTCACAAGTAAAACATAGTCCAATTAAAATTTGGTAGCGTAACAATGCTCAGGAATCAGATCCTTTTTCCTTCTCCATAATTTGTTCTTATAGACTTTTCTTCATTAACACATGTCATCATGCACAGATAATTAACTTTTGAGTCAATTTTAATTTGGATTACTCACTCACACACTTGTCACAATCTCCCCAAGTTACTCCAGTAATTACCAATTTTATTTTAATTAAAAAGGTCAAAAACCCTCACACCTCAATGTGTTCCTATTTTCACTCCTAGGTGTCCCTTTGTTCCCTAGATTCTCATTTAAGGAGTGTTCCCTAGCTAGATCTTAGTTAGATTTTAATTAGGAGTATCCTTCTAGTTAGACTAGTGTAGTTTGTTCTAGCTTCTATTCTATGTACAACCAAACTCTCAAGTTATTATTTATTTCTATTTAAATTTCATTTTTATCAATTTCATGCACACATGTGCATTTTATTAATTCTTTATATTTTACCACCCCTTTTCCTAGTATTATATTTATCCCCACTTTAATATTTTAGATAGTTCCCAAATCAAACTTAGACTTAGGACAAATCTTAGACTTAGGCTTTGACTCTTGTTAGGATTCTCAACTAATAATCTATCATTTAATTAATTAGTTAATCCAACAAGGCCTAAATAATTCAATGTTTTCTAGGCCACCTAGATTTATTGACTTCAATTTTTAAATTACGCGACGTGCCCTTCAAGATGCAACTCCATGCTCCAAAGGTGCCACTCGCCTTATAATTTTTTTGGAATTTGTCGGACCCTTGGAGTCAATACTCCACTCAGTCGACCTTGTGAGAGAGTAAGGGATTCTAAGGAATACAAACTCTACCTTCTTGCGCACTCCTTAGAAATATTCATGAGTAGCTGTCTCAATTTTCCCTCACGACATCATGGACCCTTCGAACTAGGTAATTATTAACCTACAATTCAAACCACGGTGGGAGTGCTAGTAGGATGTGATAAGGACGTTGTCACACCTCTCCCCAAATGTCTGTTTTTTGTGCATGTGGCCCCTCTACTCCTTATGTGAGTCGGATTAACAAGCATCATCAAACCTTCATCCATTGACAAAATGTTGTAAACAATTCCACACACACACACACACACACACACACACACACACACACACACACACACACACATATCTTTAATAAAATCAATCATACAACATATGTGTGTGAAATGAAATACTCAATAAATACAATCCACTCCCTAACTCAATCTGGGTTCCAAGAGAATCCATCGATGCCATCAACATCCTTAATATGTCATGTGTCCTTCACACTCAGGACGGATCGTCAAAATCATCTGTCAATATATATACATCAATATAATCAATTAGCCATAACACCTCAACCTCATCATATATAACCCATAATTTGAATGAAATCACAAAGTACCATACCTGGATCACTTGTAAGAAAGTATCCTCAAAGAATAAGTCAATGATAGTGTGCTCAATTAAAGCGGGATGTTACATTATTCCACACTAAACTTCAATATTTGAATACCATGGTAAGTATGAGCATTAAAATTTTAAACTTTTAATTCATTAGGTATATAACCATGTAGGAAAACCAAAGATCATAACATTTTGAAAATAAATAACTCCTTTCATATCATGCTCAATGTTTCCAATCAATGCTACAACATAATTCTTAGAAGAAAGCCAAGTACCTTTGTAACTTATCAAATATCATTTTGATCACAAGTCTTATGCCTTTTAAAACTTCCACACAACATACTTCCTAGCTATACAAACCAATGTTTTGTATAATCCTTTAAACCATGATCCGGACATACATATCTCTTTAAAACCATTCATTATCATGAAGTAAATATTCATTCATAAAATGTCATGTAGGATGCTAGGGATCATTAAGTCATTGATTTTAAATGCCATATTTGAAATGATGTCTCAAACTGAAACTGATATCATGCCAAAATGTTGAGAGAGAATGTCATGCTAGGATTTTATCATTCCAGTTTTTTCTCCTAGGGGACCCCACCAATTATATTTATTAAAAAATTTAAAATATATATATAGGCTTCGCAACTCTTTGTGATCTCTTATAGTAGGTGACAAATCATGAGTCAACGGGTTCCACCCTATGTAGCCAAGTTGTCTCATCATTTTGGAGTTCCACATAACACTTATTTGACTCCACCTCAATGGGTTTCCTAATTTTAGCACCATTTTCATTCTAGCACCCATTCTTCTCATTCCCCTTAGGATCATGATTCATTTCATTCAAAATTTGTAGCTTATGCAAATATTGGTGACATAGACGATGGATTAGTCAAGAATTATTTTGTAATAATTAATCATATCAACAAAAATTATATATTATAAGATTTCAAATCCCCCCATTTTATATTTTAAACACATCGCGTGTTTTAGAATTCCATCATCATGCCCATTTCAAGATTTCAAACTACTACAAAATTAAAATGTTCAGCATCTGAAGATTTCAAAATTTCAATACCTTACCCATTTAAAATTTTCAATATGTCATGCATTTGAAATTTTCAACATCAATCCCATTTAAACTACTGTATAAAAAGTGAAAATTTCTCAAATGATTTTTTTAACCTTTTCCATAAATTGTAAACCAAATCATAAGATTTCGACTATCAATTAGGAGGACAGGGTAAACTACAATAGGAAACAAACTTACAACATTAATTTAAGGTAGGCCAACAAACATATATACTTTTCACATGGTTATGGAGAAATAAAGGAAACAAAAGAAAATTCATAAATTGCATTCAATTTCAAGTGATTTCATTAAGTTAGAGGTACCTATAATACTTGTGAATACCTTAGTGAAATAATGGTGAATCCCTTTTAAATTTATATTGGATCACTTAGTAGAATAGTGGGGAATCCCTTAATAGAACAAGGTTGCATGGCAGCGTATACCTGCCACTATGAAGGTATAATAAAATAATAGTTGTAGCAGTGTTTGACATGGTTTTGCGGCGAGTACGACTCTACCGACTTTGGCTAAATATAGAGAATTGTGTAACATGTAAAATCGTATTCTGAAATTTCATGGACATGACGTTTTGGTGGGATATGCATCCAAAGTATCAGTAATGGTAAAACTGGGTTGTAGTTTGGAATGGAGGAGTAACCTTACTAATCTCATAACACTAGAATATGCTGTGTCTGGCAGATTATGCCCTGAAAATGTCGAATTGACTATGAAATATCGATTTGCTTCTTCGTTGTTGGGCCCTGGTTTATGTTCCAGTGAAAATTCTAATTATACTGATATTTTCTTACTAATGTGAGAGCGGAAGTATTATGATGAAAACCGGGAAGAAAAGTTCACCGCGATCATAATGGAACACAAATTTATCATGATTTCGCGAAATCGTGATTTTAACTAATAAACATTGTAAGATCCTATGCAATACAGCTACAATTTTAGTGGACATATTAAATAACCCAACCCTGAACAAATTTTATAAGTGGCACGTTAGAGGAACCCTAGATCCTCGAATTGAACAACCAGAGACAAAAAACCCATCGAGCAAATCTAATTTACTCGTTAGATAGACCTCGCAACGCAACTATAAACTAGTTACATAGCCAGGCATTAGAGAGCTCACAACTATAAACCAGTATAAATTCATGGGGTAAACTAAATGGAAAAAGTAAAAAAAAAGATACATTGAGATTCAAAACCTGGACTCGTATAATTGCAACCTCATTGCTGACCCTGCAATGTGAATTGGTTGAAGAAGTTGGAAGGGATTGAGTGGTTTATGCAGGGAAAAGTTCTCAAACCCTCGGTTTTGTTTATGGATTTCAAAATATTTTCTATTTTATTTTATTTGGGAGGATGACATTTGTCCCTCTCCAGGGTTTAGGTGGCACAATATGTTTAATTCACACATGTGGGGATATTTAAGATGGTGATAAAGATATTTGAAGGAAAAATAATTGTTGAATGTAACTATGAAATGATGAAGGGTGGTCCAATAAATCAATCCTAGAACACCAGGCCACCAGACACACATTTAATATATTTTGATTCTGACATTAAAGAGAAAACTTAATCTGGAGTTGTTTGCATTTTTATGCTTTATTTCCTGTACAAAGGTGACATTAAAGGGAAATCCATGAGGTGGCAAGCAGTTTCTTTGTGACAGGTTTTAGTTCCAAATTCCTTGAAACATATTGAATTTGGTATCCTTGAGGAGAAATTGCAACTACCACAGATCTAATTTCTTTTCAAGCAATGTAGCTCATAGCTATAACATGTATTTTTCTATTCTTTTAGCTAAAACCAGAAAAGAGACGAGGCCTCTACTGCAAGAGAAAGCCTAATGTTGGTGCAAATGCTAGGGAAAAAATGGAAGGATCATAAGGATCCGTCTAGTAGAGAAGATGATGTCTCCACCAAGAAGCCATAAGAGATGCCAGAAATAGTATTTTAAGAGATGCGAGAAATAGTATTTTTCTCTATAGTCGGGATGAGAAGGGTTCAAACTAGAAAATATGGGCTTGGTGGTACCATTGATCCACTAGAAATTATAGGAGTTGAGTGAGATATTGTTCCATCATCCAAGCTAGTTGCAACCATCCTCAACATCATCTCCCAAGGTAGCAATAGCAATAACACTGCACGAGTCGAGTGAGATCTTATTCCAGCATCCAACCTAGTTGCAACCATCCTCAACATCATCTCCCAAGGTAGCAATAACGATAACACTACACAATTGGCATATTTAATAGATACGTAACATTTTTAACATTATTTTTTACTGTAATTTTAAATTTTAAAATAATATTACCTAGTCAACTTGCCTGCCTTATGGACTCTGTTTTTTATCCATGACCATGGTTATTGCATATAGATGACAATAGAGAAAAAATGTTTCCAAATAGTGGTGATGCAGAGCTCTTGGCCTCTCCATAAATTTAGAAAATTAAGGACCAAGGACACACACTCATAGTTGTGCTTTCAAAATCCAGACAAGAAAGAATTTTTTTTACTAAAGAGTGGTGATGTGGAGCTCTCGACCTCTCTACAAATTTAGAAAATCAAGGACGAAGGACATGCACTCATAGTTGTGCTTTCAAAACCCAGATGCAGACAAGAAAGAAAAAATGTTGCTAAAGAGTGGTGATGCAGATCTCTCGGCCTCTCTACAAATTTAGAAAATCAAGGACGAATACAACCTATGAGTAACCAAAGGTGTTAAATGAAAATACCCATTTCTAAACATAGACAGTTTAATCTCTTAAAAAAACGAAAGGAAGCATAGAAATAGGGCATCATAAGAATATGATGAGATTTATACCGTTGATGTTTGCACTGTTCATCACTTAAACCAGATATCCTGAACTCCATATTTGTGTGCCATGTTTTAATGATAACTCCTTTTAGTACTTGCTTCACCTGCATGGAAAAGAACAAAATTTGACAAACCCACTGTTTAAAACTGCACCATATTTAAAAAACCAAGTTGATATTTCGAGTCACATTTACCTTGTACCAATTAATGCAGGAATGATGGTTGAGACCTTGATTCGCAACAAAAAATCAATGACAAGACCTTGCTTGATAAGGATTTTTGTCGACGTATCTGGACAAGATGGAAATCCCAGATGTAGAGACAATGTATTTTCAAAACCCAGATGCAGAGACAACGGATGGAGAGAATGAAGCACAACAGATGCAGAGAATGAAGTAGTTACTACTCTACTAATAGGCACTCTAAATGGTGAGAGTGCATTCTCATTTGAGGTAGAGCAAGAAATTGCATGTTATACCCATGTTAGCATGGAGATCGCCACATTGCCACTCAACAAACAACCATGACATTGCCACTCAAACAATGACCACGACAACTAGGCTATCAGGGAAATTGAAAATCAATGTAAACTCATAGTATAAATATCGCATTGAAAAACAAACATTTATTGTTTACAAGTAACGCTGGACTTTATTTCCAGCATTACTTAGTTGGGGAAAAATTACCAGGAAAACCTATGCTTTAAACTAAGATTGAGGTGCAAAATTTGGGTCGCTCTACAATAACAGGATCATTTGAACCACCAATCAAACATCAGAAAAATTTCTTTAAACTAATTAAAATAAATAAATAAAATCATTTTGTAATGTTATACTTTTGATAAAGCTCAATTTTTTTTGAGTCAAACCGCAACTAATAGTTGGTCAATGACCTAACAATCACTATATACCATGCATGGATGGCAGGTATAATAATGTTGAATCTCTTCCTTCCCTCCTTTTACACAATTATGTGAAAAACATTAGTAGTGTTTCAACATATCACCAACATTCTTTCCTTTCTTTTAGAATCACATTCGTCCCTCTACTATACTATCATATATCACGAGAAAAATATTATAAAAAATGGAATAATGGATTTGGAAATATTATTTATATTAATCAGCTAGGAACAGGAATTTCCAACATGTGCAAGAAATCTAATGTTTTCAAATTTTGTGTTTAGACGAATTTTTTTTATTTGACATTGTTGTGATAAATGTGTGTCTAATTATATTATTAACATTATATTTATTTCATAAATCTGAAATTATATTAACATTATATTTATTTCATAAATCTGAAATTTTAAGTTTAGACAAAAATTTTAAGTTTATATTATTATGATTATTTTTCTATAAATATAATTTATATTTATTTAATGTATATAGATAATTATATTATTAATATTTTATATATTTTAACTATTTTTTATAAAACTATACATAATATTTAATAACAACAATTTATAATCACAACTATAAAAATATCCTTTCAAATATAATAATAGAAAATCACATCTATTACATGATTATGTTTCTAATTACTTTGACCCATACATGGATCGTTGTTCTTTACAATGAGGATATATCCCTTGCACTACATACATGCAAACATAGAAAGGACCTTGCAAACATAGAAAGAACCTAATTACTTTGACCCATACATGGATCATTGTTCTTTAGTAGAACAATGAGGATATATCCCTGGCATTACATCCATGCAAACATAGAAAGGACCTTTAACTCTTCTCCATGTGTATTTTAGCTTGAGTTATAAATAGCATTCTTATGGAAAACTAAATTTCCATCACTCCTATAAATTTAGGAAGGTTATATGAACCTTCTTCATGCTTAATCATTTTTTCATAATACTTTATCTTTATAATAAAATCTTATTATTTATAAATATAACATTATTACAACTAAAGTATGGAAGGGGTTGCCAAAGTTTTTTATATTTACAGTCTTATTATCATATACATTATTTAACTAGTTCCCTTATATAAATTGATAAGAGTGAGATAAGAGACGGGTTGTCCAACCTTTATCTATTAATGAGAAGAATTGATTTACCCTTATCCATAACACTTGCATTTTTTAATGAAATCCAATGATAATCAGATATAAGAAGATTACAACTAAAATATAAAAGGGTAGGCAAACTCTTCTATATTTACATTATTATCGTTGTATAGATATAAGAAGATTACAACTAAAATATAGAAGGGTAGGCAAACTCTTCTATATTTACATTATTATCATCGTCTTAGTCACTTAATCGATTCCCTTATATAAAGTGATTAGAGTGAGATAAGCAAAGAGTCAATCGACCTTTCTCCATTTATAAGAAGAATTGGTAGACCCTTCTCCATGCTAATTGCAATATTTAATGAAATCAAATGATATCTAGATATAACAATATTACAACTAAAATATGGATGGGTTGACTAACTCCTCTACATTTACATTCTTATTGTCATATCAATCACCTAATCGGTTCCCTTATATAAAGTGTTTAGAGTAGGATAGAAGAAGGGTCAATTGACCTTTCTCCATCCATGATATGTATGAGTCAACCCTTCTTCATACTACTTGCAATCTTGAATGAAATCCCATGATCCTTGATATAATAGCATCACATGTAGAATTTGGAAAGGTCGGTCGACTCTTCTGTAGTTACATGTTTATCATCAAGTAATTCAACTAACTAATTCCATCATTTAATGTGATTATAATGAGATGGGAGAAGGGTCTGCCAACCCTTCTCCATCTGTGAGAAGAAAGATAGAAGGGAATAACAACATTACAAGTAGAATGTGGAAGGGTCAGTCAACTCTTCTCCATTTAAATGATTATTATCAAGTTGTTCACTTATTCTATACCCTTGAATCTTGGAAAACTAAGCTTGGTGGGAGCTTGGATGTGTGTTCCTTTCTCTTCTTGGGTTGCGCTAGCATAAGAGAAACTGCAAGCGGCTCCTGCAATAAGATGTGGACTCAATTAAGATCTACATCCTCCTCCTTCAGTTTCTTCTTTGGGAAGCCCTCTTCCATGGCCTCTGTCTCCTTGACGCAGACCCCTCCCCAAACCCGTAGGTCGGGATCCGCACAGGATCTTCTCCTTGGCCCGAGAGCTCGACTGGCTCTTCTATTTCCCTTTCGGGAAATCTACCCACAACAACACCTTTGAGGAAATTCCTCTTTTATTTCGGGATATCAGATTTCGCGATTTCGTGAATCCCTTGGTCAAGCACCTTATCTCTTTGACCTTCGAAACCTAAAATATTCAATCACTTGGTCTTCCTAATGTCAATTTCAGCTTTTCGGCTTTCGCGAATTCGGGAGTTGCGATGTCGTGCAACTCTACTCCTCGACTCCCGAAATCCCGAGACCCAAATTACCGAAATCCCGAAATCCCCCTTTTAAGGAGATCAATGACTGTGAACTCTCCCTTGATCCAACGGTCCGTGCTATTTCGCGTATCAGGAGTTCAATATGCCAAAGCTCTAACTTTGCATCCTCTCCACCTTTCAGTCTCCGAAATCCCGAAATTCTGAAATAGTATGTCACCTCATTGTTTCACAAACTCGACGAGAAGTCTCCTGTCCTTCCACGTGTTGCCTCCTCTTCGTTTCGGGTTTTCTCCCCTATTGTGTCCCGAACTCTCTCCCTCAAGACTTCTGAAACCCCAAACTTTGACCTTCCACTTCTTCGCTCTACACTGATGAGAATCCTTTCAGACTTCGAGTACTTTATGTGTCAAGAACCAAACTTGCAACTCGGACTTCCGAAGTCCGAAACTCTGAAATGATCTGACGGCCCTGGAAATATTGATCAACGGTTGACGTTAATATAGGCTATCCAAAAGATGGCTCTGTCCTGACCGTTATCCCTCTCACAGCTTCCGCAGATCCAACGATCCCCGCTGTTTCGGGATTCTCCTCGAAGAATTTCGACCGTCCATACTTTTCCTCAAAGAACTCTGGTTCTAACTTGGCCTCTACACGATGAACAAAGACTCCTCTTTTGCTCTTCAACACCTTGAGGGCGTGAACTCTCCTGATCTTCCTTTCACTAACTCAAATCTCCTATGAGATTTCTGCACACACTCCTTGCGACACTCTTCAAATACGTCTAAGTATTTGAATCCTTTGACTTTGCGCAACTCCTTGCAACAGTAGTCTTCAACCCTCTCCTTGGTTGACAAGTTCTGAACTTCCAACCAGCCTGCGCACACCTTGCACGGCTTTTGTTCCTGACTTGCACTTCTACGGAAGATGAGAACAACGGTATCCCTCCTAAGCTTTCAGAGGTGAACTTTGAACCTGTCAACGCACTCCTTGCGGACACTCCACTGCACTCCTTGCAGGAACTTTTACTCAAGAAGAGAAACAATTGAAACTCATTTCCTTACTCTCTTAGGCTTCAAATACCCAACATGAAATCATATATACATAGCATAAAATAAAATGTACAACAGAAAGAGTAAAACAACCATGAGCATAACATTCAGCATGTATACACATGAAGTATTTGAACACCATGAGTCTGAATCAAAGCTTCATATATTAATCTCAGAACTTTTGTACATGGGTTCTTCTACACAGCTCTCTGCTTCTTCTCTCTTCTATGCTCTATTCCTTCTTCTTGATAATGTTAATGTTACAAATGATAGAATATGAGGGTGTCGATAGTCAGTTTTCCCTCCTATGCTCTAAACTGTCTAATCTGCATTTAAATCTACCTACTTACATTAATTATGTATAAATGCCTTCACTTACTACAAATGAGAGCAGATCGCTCAAGATCTGTTTACAATATCTAAGTGTGCTTCCTCTTAACTATTACATTAATGTTTCAAAACATTTCAAAAAAAAATGTGCGTTGGTGCTTTCTAGCTGTCTTCCGCCTTCGCGCTTGCTTGCTGCTTACGATGCTCCTGCATCATACTCCCTCGCTTGAAAATTTTCATGAACTCCTATTCATGAGCTCTTGCACTGTCTGCCCGTGCTTTTGAATGTCTACTTCATTCTCCCAGTTGGCATCTTTAACTGGATGTCCTTTCCATTTGACCAAGTATTTGAAATACTCTTTTCTCCTGGTCCTCTTGCTGACTCTCTTATCAAGTATACTCTCCATCTATGGCTTTCCAGCTACAGGCATTTTTTTATCCCACTGAACCTTTGTCTGTTCATTGTTTGCTCCTGCTTCTTCAGTTCTGTAAGGGTACAAATATGAGATGTTGAATATCGGTGAAATTTCGATCACATCGGGTAATTTGATCTCATATGCATTTGCCCCAAATTTCCTTAAGACCTTGCATGGTCCAATCTTATTCATTTTTAGTTTGTTATATGTTTCCCTTAGGAACCTCTCCTTCCTTAGATGTGCAAGAATCAAATCACCAACTTCAAATTGAAGTTCTCTTCTATGTTGATCTGCTCTGCACTTGTACTCTTGGCTCGAGTTCTGCAATCGCTCCTTCACTTGGCTGTGAAGTTCTTTCATTGCCTCTACAAAATCTTCTACACTAGCACTTCTAGTGTCATCCTGTTCTGAATCCTTTAGTTCAAAAACTCCCCTGGGTTGCATTCCATAAACAACCTGAAATGGACTCTGCCCCATGCTTCTATTGATCGAATCATTGTAAGAAAATTCCGCCTGTGGCAGAATGTGATCCCACTGACTATGGTGTTCAGTCACTAGGCTCCTTAGTAAATATCCCAAGATTTTGTTCACAACTTTGGTTTGCCCATCCGTCTGAGGATGACAAGCTGAGCTAAAAGACAACTTTGTCCCCAGCTTCTTCCATAAAGTCCTCCAGAAATGTCCCACGAACTTGGTGTCTCGATCTGAAACTATACTCCTTGGTAAGCCGTGAAGTCTGACAACTTCTTTGAAAAACAGGTTCGCAATCTGAGTTGCGTCGCTAGTTTTCTGACATGGTATGAAATGTGCCATTTTAGAAAAACTGTCTACAACCACAAATATTGAATCAAACCCTCTTTGCGTTCTTGGCATCCCTAACACAAAATCCATGCTTACTGCATCCCACAACCTCTCTGGTATGGGTAACATCTAATATAACCCTGGGTTATGTTTCCTTCCTTTTGTGTGCTGACAAGTTCTGCATCTGTCCACAAACCTTTTGACATCTACTCTCATTTGGATTTGATGATATCCACTTTTCAAATCAATCTTTGAAAAAATTTTTGCTCCACTCAAGCAATCCATCAAATCATCCATTCTTGGCAATGGAAATCTATACCTGATGGTAATCTTGTTGATCGCTCTTGAGTCTGTACACATCCTCCAGCCTCCATCTTTCTTTGGACCGAGCACTGTTGGAACAACGCATGGACTCAAGCTTTCTCTAACCAATCCTTTGTTCATTAAATCCTAGACCTGTCTCTTGACCTCTTCATTCTCCTGCAACGTCAATATGTACGCTGCTTTGTTTGGTAAACTAGCTCCAGGTATAAGATCGATATGATGACTTATACTTCTGATAGGTGGAAACGAATGAGGTAGTTCGTCCACTACTATATTAGCAAATTGTTCCAGTAGCTGATGGATTTCCTCTGATAAATCATCCACTCTTGTGCTGGTCAAAACAATTCTAGGTTTCCTGACCACAATGAATTGTGAATCTTCCTTCTTCTTAACCTCCTTAAGAAGTTCCTTCCCACTAATGAGAAGTACAATGTTGCTTACTTCTAGTTTCACTTCTTTATCCTTAATCGGCAACAACATGTGAGTTCTCCCATTCTTCTATAGGGTGTATGTGTTCTTTCTCCCATAATGAATAACATTCCTATCATATTGCCATGGTCTACCCAGCAATAGATGACAAACATCCATGTGAATGACATCACATAATATCTTATCGTTATATCCCCCTATTTTAAATTCAACTAAACATTGTTTAGTGACATTTACCTGATGTCCTTTTTGTATCCATGAAACTCTGTATGGGCTTGGATGTTCAATAGTCTCCAACTCCAGATTTTCTACCATCTCTGTAGAAACAAGATTGTTTGTGCTACCACTGTCCACGATGACCTTGCATACCCTATCTTTGGTCTTGCAAGCAGTTCAAAAAATATTGATCCTTTGCACTGGATTCTCCGCCTCCTTTTCTGTCGTTAAGAGAACCTTCCTCATCACCAGTGATCTTCCGCCTTCAGCATCCTCTGCTTCAACATTCCACCTTTGTGCTTCGGCAATGTGAGTCTCACCACCTTCTTTCTTCTTATCTGGACATTCATAAGACTTGTGTCCATTCTTTCCGCATGTGAAGCATTTTATTACTCCACCTCTGCCTCTTCCTCTTCCTCTAGCACAAGGAAAAGTGTTATTATCAACATACTATCCTCTCTGTTCGGAATACTTCCTTCTCTGTGAGCTTCCACCTCTCTCAGTTTGAGGTTGAGGTTTCTTCCACTCTTCCTTAGGCTTCTGATTCCTATCTTGGACAACTGTTTTGCCTCTGGGATGACTTCTGCCTCATCCTCTTTGACCTTGCTTTCGACTCAGCTTCTCTTCAGCCTTTAGAGCCATATGATAAGCATCTTCCACCGTTCGGATGGTCACCATGCTCATCTCATCCTGAATGTCATATCTCAGACCATTCATATACCTGGCAACCTTTTCATCATCACTTTCGTGATGACCTACCCTGATGTTTAGTTTGTAGAACTCTTCAATATACTCTTTCACTGACATCAGTTTCTGTCTCAAATTATGCATTCTTCGAAACAAAGTAATTTGGTAATCCTTGGGTATGAATTTTTCTTTCATCTTCGCAATCATTCTATCCCAAATTTTGATTTTTTGCTTGCCTTTGCAGTGACTGTCAGCTTGTAGTTCATCCCACCACAATGTTGCATGTCCTTTAAGTCTTGTGACAACATGTTTAACCTTTTTGTCTTCCTCGATATCTTCATAGTCAAAATACGTGTCTAGAGCTCTAATCCAGTCTAGAAGCTCTTCAACATCTAGGTTTCCTTCATATATTGGAATGTCCATTTTTTCCCTGGCACCTATCCTTGCAACCACCCTGAGTAGGCATTCATTTGCTGCATCTTCGGCTGCAACTTCTTCTCCTTCATGTTCGGTTTCATTTTCACTTTCGGAATCACTAAGATCCCCAACACCAGCTATGCACCTCTACGTTATTTCCATAGCATCCATCCTAGCACGTAAGTCACGCACATCTCTTGCCTCTGGTGGATCAGGTAATTGCCTACCCCTTCTTCTTGGCATTTCTCGTTCCTCTAGTGGATCGGGTGTTTGTGTGTTTCTTCTTCTCGGCGGCATGGCTGTAAATATTTCTTTCTCTCTCTATCTGAAATATACAAACAAAGAAGGGCTCTGATACCAAACTTTATGCAGACCCCTCCCCAGACCCGCAGGTCAGGATCCGCACAGGATCTTCTCCTTGGCCCAAGAGCTCGACTGGCTCTTCTATTTCCCTTTCGAGAAATCTACCCACAACAACACTTTTGAAGAAATTCCTCTTTTATTTCGGGATATCGGATTTCGCGATTTCACGAATCCCTTGGTCGAGCACCTTACCTCTTCGACCTCCGAAACCCAAAATATTCAATCACTTGGTCTTCTTGATGTCAATTTTGGCTTTTCGGCTTTCACAAATTCGGGAGTTGCGATGTCGTGCAACTCTACTCCTCGACTCCCGAAATCCCGAAACCCGAATTACCGAAATCCCGAAATCCCCCTTTTAAGGAGATCAATAGCTGTGAACTCTCCCTTGATCCAATGGTCAGTGCTATTTCATGTATCGGGAGTTCGATATGCCAAAGCTTGAACTTTGCATCCTCTCCACCTTTCGGTCTCCGAAATCCCAAAATTCTGAAATAGTACGTCACCTCGTTGTTTCACAAACTTGACGGGAAGTCTCCTGTTCTTCCACGTGTTGCCTCCTCTTCGTTTCGGGTTTTCTCCCCTGTTGTGTCCCGAAATATCTCCCTCGATATTTCTGAAACCTCAAAATCTGACCTTCCACTTCTCCACTCTACATTGATGAGAATCATTTCAGACTTCAGGTACTTGATGTGTCAAGACCCAAACTTGCAACTCGGACTTCCGAAGTCCGAAACTCCAAAATGATATGACGGCCCCGGAAATCTTGATCAACGGTTGATGTTAATCTAGGCTATCCAAAGGATGGCTCTGTCCTAACCGTTATCCCTCTCGCAACTTCCACAGATCCAGTGATCCCCGCTATTTCGGGATTCTCCTCGAAGAATTTCGACCATCCAAACTTTTCCTCAAAGAACTCTGGTTCTAACTTGGCCTCTACATGATGACCAAAGACTCCTCTTCTACTCTTCAACACCTTGAGGGCGTGAACTCTCCTGAGCTTCATTTCACTAACTCAAATCTCCTATGAGATTTCTGCACGCACTCCTTGCAGCAATCTTCAAATACGTTTAAGTATTTGAATCCTTTGACTCTGGGCAACTCCTTACGACAACAGTCTTCAACCCTCTCCTTGGTTGACAAGTTCTAAACTTCCAACCAGCCTGCGCACACCTTGCATGGCTTTTGTGCCTGACTTTCACTTCTGTGGAAGATGAGAACAATAATATCCCTCCTGAGCTTTCAAAGGTGAACTTTGAACCCGTCAACGCACTCCTTGCGGACACTCCATTGCACTCCTTGCAGGAACTTTTACTCAAGAAGAGAAACATTTGAAACTCATTTCCTTACTCTCTCAGACTTCAAATACCCAACATGAAATCATACATACATAGCATAAAAGAAAATGTACAACATAAAGAGTAAAACAACCATGAGCATAACATTCAACATGTATACACAAGAAGTATTTGAACACCATGAGTCTGAATCAAAGCTTCATATATTAATCTCAAAACTTTTGTACATGGGTTCTTCTACACAGCTCTTTGCTTCTTCTCTCTTCTATGCTCTATTCCTTCTTCTTGATAATGTTAATGTTACAAATGATAGAAGATGAGGGTTTCTATAGTCGATTTTCCCTCCTACACTCTAAATTGTCTAATCTACATTTAAATCTACCTACTTACATTAATTATGTATAAATTCCTTCACCTACTACAGATGAGAGCGGATCGCTCAAGATCTGTTTACAATATCTAAGTGTGCTTCCTCTTAACTATTACATTAATGTTTCAAAACATTTCAAAAAACAATGTGCGCTAGTGCTTTCTAGCTATCTTCTGCCTTCACGCTTGCTTGCTGCTTACGATGCTCCTGCATCAC
Source organism: Picea engelmannii (assembly GCA_009831015.1). Classification (NCBI taxonomy): domain Eukaryota; kingdom Viridiplantae; phylum Streptophyta; class Pinopsida; order Pinales; family Pinaceae; genus Picea; species Picea engelmannii. Next base: position 69,148 of record ML784420.1, read on the forward strand.
TCCTTCTCTGCACGGGTCAAGGAAAACATGCCTTTGGTAGTAGTTTTACACACTGATTTTTACAATAGTTTTACAAACTTTTTTTTACACCGTGAAAGCTACTAGATGAAAAGGATGCTCAGACTTAGAAGTTAGCACCTTCCCAAGGTAATTTTTTATTTTTTAAAATTAATCCAGTAGAATTCTTGTAGGATTTAATAGATAAAATCTTTGTCATATTTGGCTAGGATTACAGAATTATAGATATTTAATAGCTAAAATCTTTGCCAGATTTGGCTCAGATTACGAATATTTAATAGCTACAAGATTTGTCAAATTCTTCTCAAATTAGGGATTTTATTTTTCCAGTTACCTCCACTAAATGGAGTGTAGGTGGTGGCATTTTCTTCTTGGTTTTTGAGATTCTGATTCCAAGAACACCATCATCCATACTGGCATGTGCTTGCTCGATATCTCAATTTTCAGGTAGTATAAATCTTCTCATGTATTCTTCCTTCCACCACTCCCCACAATCATCTTGTCGCTTATTATGATTCCATTGCCTGCTGATCTTCAAGACCTATCCATTCTCCACAGTAACATCAACGTCATCCTTCTTTATCCCTACAACATTCAAATAAATTAAGCAATCTGCATAAACTTCTTTATGGGTGAGGATAATTGTAAGGTAAGACTATTGTTATAACATGAAACAATTATAAACATATATAAAATCAGTGTTATGACATGAAACAACTGTAAACATATATAGCCTAATTGTAAACATATGTAGTCTGACATGAAGCAACTGTAAACATATGCAGCCTAACTGTAAACATGTAAACATATGCATGCAATAAATAAGAGTTGGAGCTTAGAGGATACATACCAGGGCGTTTCACAGCTAATATCACTAGGATCCATACTTGGAAATACAGAGTGCATTCCTACGTTCATAGAGGCACGCTATGATAGCATAGCAGGTACTAAGCAAAGATTAAATTAATCTGATAACGACTCTAAAAATCATATTAACAAACATAATACGTGAACTAACTTTAAATGAAATCAAATGAATCTCATGTTTGTGAGGTACCGTGATCCCTTTTCATTTCGGGGATTGTAAATATATAAGACACGGAGATAAGACAACAAAAGTATTAAGATGAGATTTAGAGTAAAATTTCATGAAATTGTGTTTATACTAGTAATTCCTTACATTGTGAGACTAAGGAATTAGTTTCTGAAACTCTATGACAACTGCAAACTATCATGCTTCAAGAAGTTTCTTCAAGATTACTGCAAACCAAAAATCAGTGTGCAAGAGACAACTTACATGCGGTAAAATTGTTGTATAGATATGTTGATTAAGAAACACATGGAAAGTGATTTGAGCATAACGAGTTTGTGCATGGAGCACGACGTGTGGAAGGTCGCGTGTCAGGTTCTGTAACACGCCTTTATTTTTATTGGATGACCTTTGTGTAACAAAACTTCGCTGCATACTAGGTTGAACCGTACCACTGTCTATTTCACTATTTTCTAATGGAAACATATTTATAAGTCAGTAAAGGTTGAACCTATCACTGTCTATTTCACTATTTTCCAATGGAAAAAGAATTTTAAGTTGGTAAAATAGAAAAACAATAACACATGAATTAAGTTCTTTCAATATACACATGGAAAGTACAATGTGCAATTCTCTATGTAGTGGTGTTTTAATAGTGCTAGGCCTGCAGGATGAATACTTCACAGAGGATGAAATCATAGCGGCCTTTCGAGATAAGGTAAGTTTGGTTTACTTTTGTATGAATTAAGCTAACCGCCATATAATTGAGATTGTTAATTGAGCTTCCTACGTTAGTTAATTTATTCTCTGAGGAAACATTGTTTATTAGACGTATTCACACACTATTATTATGCAAAGTTGCCAATGTGTATGCTTACATGGGTGTAGAATTGATGTGATTGAATGAGACTTGTACCCTTGGAAGAGATTCCTAAATAAGATAAAATACCTTTGGCATCTATTGTCTGATATATGCTTATGTTTAGACAATTCCAAAGACAAATTTTCTGCAATATCAAGGTACTCAAACACTTGCCAAAAACTTTTCTTGCATATATCGGAAAACAACGGAGTCGAAAGTTTGTGTTCTATTCATGCTGTTGGAGAGGCTACTTTTATTCAATATCCAATGTGTTTCTAACGCTAGGATTTGTGTTTGAGCTTCAAGTGCATCCGTATTTTGAATCTTTCACATTTTTAATAATTTTTCTTCTGATATAGGAAAGAATATTTTTTCTTGTGATACAGGAAAGAAGCAAGGACATTAAAGCCTAAGCCATACGTTAGTAACTTCATGTTTATGATCAAACTTATAAGTATAATTGACATATGTTTCCTGGTTATGCTTGTTTCCCCTTATAACACTTGAAACTATAGAGGAATTCAAGAGATTTATATCCCATAAATATCCAACTATCCATCAACTTCGCTCACCAAGTACTTGATTCCAAAATGCTCTTGTTCACTTTGTAAGTTATTCTATTAAAATAAGCTAGTTAGATGCATTATCTTTGTTTTAGCTTGAGGTAATATCCATATTGCATTCAAATTTTTCTTTAGTTCAAATCCAGTTAGTGATTGCATGCATCCTAGTAGATTTCTTCTTTCCACCCTCAAAAAGTGTTCATAGATTCTACCTGGCCCACATGCATGAGCTCTGATTTCCTTTGTTTTTCCCTACGAGTTTATTTTGAGAAAACCCAGGTTCAAACTATAAATCTCACCTAAAATTCAAAGCTCTATGTATACTATGACAACATGCACCTTAAGTCAGGACTAATATTACATCCTTAAAGACTAATATTCATTTCAAATTGCTAGAAGGAATATGTTAATTCATTCAATTCAATTTCTTGTTCTAAACCTCGTGTGCCATGTTTTTGTGTTGTGCTAACATGCAATAATTTCTACATTGATACCAAAGGATATGGGAGGAGGAAGAAAGGTGCACAAGATAAATCAATAGGAGGCCAACCAAAGGATGCAATTGAAATCATAGAGGATACTGAAGAAACAACATTGATAGGCTAGCAGACCCCACAACAAAAAAGTTGTCAATTAAAGAGGAGAAGAAACATATCAAGGGAGAGTAATCAATCATGGAAGCCCAAGCTACTAAAGATGTTAAATTGTTTGTTTATGTAGACACTTCTTACACTACTAGAATTGAGGGGGGGCACACATACAATGAACTATTCCATTTGATCAAGGATGGGAATGGGCTCAGGGATGATGAGAACTTGAATGAAGGAGGAGAAGCAAAACTCATCATAGCACAAAATTTGAAGAAATCATACATAAACATTGCAACAACTAGATCTCTAATATTGCCTTGTGCAAAAGTGATCAGATATCTGATGCAACACCATAAGTTAGCACCAAGAGGATTCTGAATGACCAGGGAAAGTGTGTTGGATCATTCACATCAACAAACTTTGAAGCTTACTAAAATATGTCAAAGATTGAAATCTACTTCACTGACAAGTGGGTAAGAGTCTTTACTCATAGCCATAACTATTATGACATCCTTTATTATTAGTACGAGGAAGAGAGGACTTTTAAAGCTCTAAGTAGTAATCCTTTCAACCACCATACACCTCAAGTCAGGATACACATGTGCATCCCAATTAGTAAGTAGGATCTATGGAGAAAACTATGTGAGGATAGGCTAGGTCCCAATGATGTATGAGATAACTAAGGGAGGAAAAATTTTCAATTGAGTTGTTATCCTACCCAATTTACAGATAGAAGCTATAGGAAAGGCTCAATTAGATCCATTCTCAAGAACCCTAGAGTTTTGCATGTCTTCCTACCTATTGGATGCAATTTTTTCTTCCAAAACGTTTGTGGGGTTAGGTTGGTCTTTGTCCTCAAAGCAACCCCCTATTAATGGTTATTTCAAATACTTATTTTTACAAAGGATTATTATGGCTTATGAATGACAAGCTATAATAATACAAAGCTATTTTTTCTCAACCCTAAATAAATTTAGTAAGATGATTATAAAAAGAGTTTATTGTTTGTTCTCCCTATCACCAATTTTTTTTATTAACAACCATGTTATTACTTTACTTATTAATATAACAAGTGAAATAACCAAATAAAATATTCTAAGTAGGCCTTAATCAATGGGAAACAATATCACTCACAAAATATTATAAATGGGCCTTAAGCAATGGGAAGAAAAAAAATCACACATTTCATGTATTTATTTGAAATGTATGAAATGCCCACGTTATTACAACAATCAATATAAAGTTAATTCCTGTCCTTATCTCGAAATCATTCATTATGTCTTCTAGTGTCCGCAAAATTGAACGCCATGAAAAATTGAGTTACAGTTTTGTTTTGGAGTGTGGGTAACCAAAACATTTATGTATAAATTAATTGGCGGTCATAACCAACTAAATTACAAACATAGAATAAGATGTTTGTAATAAAAAAATCATTTTTGTACTTCCTCCAAGTACGAAAGACAAATATAAAGCCTTTCTTATGGGAGAGATATGCCAATTTGTGATGGGAGAGATATGCCAATTTTAACGAAAGCCTTTCTTAGCTTTCTGTTGAGATATGTATGCAACATTGAGATATGTGTTCAATTACTACTTATTGCAACTAAAAAAACATCGTGGGTTTGATTGTACATCTCATATATTGCATTGAGTTTCAGTTTCATTGTCATTGTAATTGCACAAATATAACCACAAAATATAACCACAACATGATGAGGAAGTTAATTAATTAACACTTCAATCCCATCATCATCCTCGTTATCTTCAATTTCTACATTCAACAATCCCTTTAAGTTTGGAGTAAAACTTGGATTATTCTTTTTTTTTTTCCCATGTTTATATTAATCTTATCTTGTCATTTTTCTTTGTTTTTTTTGTGTTTATATTAATTTTATCTTGTCATGTCATGTAACATGTTTTCTTTCAATTCTTTGAAATGAACAAGTTAGATGAATCTCCATGTTTCACTTTTTTGGTTATGATTTAGTTCCATTTTTTTTGACTTGAGTTGATTTTTTTTTAATAGGTTTTTAACTTGTTTACTTTTCAAATTTTTCTCTGATTTTCAAAATTGGGCACATTTTCTTAACTTTTAGTTTCTTTTGGTTTTGAGTTTTTTTTTCTTTTTTCTTAGTTTGATTTCTTTTTCTTTTTATTGAAGTTCATTTTCCTTTCAATCCTTGTCTTTTTGTTCGAACTCTTTGAATGCTCATTTCTTTCTTATCTTTCTTAGTTCTAACATTGCCCCCACTGACTTCCAAGTCTGGACCTTCCCTCCCTTTCGATTATTGAATTTTTTCTTGAATTTTTAAATTAACCTCAATCCTAAAATTGGGCCTCGTTATTCTAATCTCCAAACTTTCCTTCCCCCAAATTTTCAATATTTCCTAACTTCAAAATTGGGCCCTAACCTCACTTCCATGTGTTGATCCTTGTCCCACTTTGAAGATTGGATCTAATTTCCAAATCAACACTCCTATAAACATTTAAATTGTTCAAACTTTTTGATTTTGTTTGAATGATTTTGAATTATTCTACATCCTCTTCAAACTTTAGGCCAAACCTTTTAAGGCATGATCCTTCAACTAGGTTAATTTATGAATCGACCACTCCCATCACTAAATCTCTTGAAATCTTGGCCCAGTTTGGAAATTGGGCCTAATCTCATAATTGGGCCTTCCCCATCGAACATTAATGAGAAGGGGTCCCAATTTTTCAATCAAGCCTTGATTTTCAAACCAGGCTTCTCTGCCACCAACTTTTGATTGCTTCTTTGATCTTTTTCTAGCCTACATACAAATTTTGAACTCATGCTCCTGAATCAAAAGTCTTACTTTTGAAAACTCTTTGGATTTTGATTGTAATCGGATCGATTTTCAAAATCGTGCCTCCTTTCCATTGAATGCTCATAACACGTCCCAATTTCCTAATAAGTTTGAACATTCAAATCAAGCCTCCTCCTCATGAACTCTTGCTCTAATTCCATGATCGATTACAATGGCTAGATCGGTCTCTCCCTCTCTAAAATATAGTGATAATGGGTCTTGATCTTTCAATCACCCAATATTCTCAGATCGACCCCTTTTCTTTCGAACTCTTTGCACAGATGGAACTTTAAAAGTTCGAATTGGATTATTTAACATATACATGTCACTTGTGCATTAACATGTTTTTAAAGCATATCTTGTCTTGGCCCAATTTGAAAGTTCCATAACTCAAACCACCAGCTTTTGAACTTAAAAATGAATGCAAACTTTCCTTTTGGGGTTTTTGAATTGGAATTTTGAAGTAGAATGTAAAATTTTATTTGTTTGAATAGTCAATGCATTGAACCAATGATTGGGTTTCCCCTCATAACATTTGAAATTGTATAGGAAATCAAGAGCGTTATATCCTATAAATAGCCAACTATCCATCATCTTCGCTAACCAAGTACTCGATTCTAAAATGATTGTGTTCATGTCATAAGTTATGCTTTTAAAATAAGCTAGTAGATGCTTTCTCTTTGTTTTAGCTTGCGGTAATATCAATATTGCATTCAGCTTTTTATTTAGTTCAAATATAGTTAGTGATTTCATGCATCCCATTAGATTTATTCTTCCCACCCTCAGAAAGTGTTTGCATCTATTGGGTATGTGTTATATTCTTTGCATGAGTATTTCCGGGCCGACATATTTCCGGGATGACATATTACCGGGACGACATATTTCCGGGACCACATGATATTAGGTGGTTTTTCGACACATGGTTTTTTGCCGATGGTTTTCTATTTCCGGTTAAGGAATTAGGGTTTTGGACTAATCCAGGTCATTGGGTTAGGGTTTTGGTTGCCGCTGGCTCCTATATGTATATTGTATTGTAAACAATGTAAAACAATGTATGAATATAATATATGTTGGTTTTCCCGGTTTGGGTTTCCAAGTGAAAAATCTCTGTGTAATGTTTGTATTTTCCATTGTATCTTTTCTGTTCTTTTCTAAATATCAGTTTGCAATAGATATTGTACGAAGTTAGAATTTACAGCATCTACGTGGGCCACTTGCATGAGCTCTTATTTCCTTTATTTTTCCCTATGATATGATTTTGAGAAAACCTAGGTTCAAACTATAAATCTCAGTTAAAATTCAAAGCTCTGTGTCTACTATGACAACATGCACCTTAATTCAAGGTTAATATTACCATCCTTAAAGACTAATATTCATTTCAAATTTCTAGAAGGAGTATGTTAATTCATTTAATTCAATTTCATGAGCTAAATGTCGCGTGACATGTTTTTGTGTTGCACTAACATGCAAAAATTTCTATATGGCTACTAAAGGATATGAGAGGAGGAAGAAAGGTGCACAAGATAAATCAATAGTGGGCCAACCAAAGGATCCAATTGAAATTATAGAGGATACTAAAGAAATGACACCAATAGGCTAGTAGACCCCACATTAGCAATGTCATAAATTAGAAAGGAGAAAAAATATATCAAGGGAAAGTAAACAATCATGGAATACCAAGCTACTAAAGATGTTAAATTGTTTGTTTATGTAGACACTTATTACACTACTAGAATTGAGGAGGCCCACACATACAATGAACTATTCCATTTTATCAAGGAGGGGAAACGGCTCATGGATGATGAGAACTTGAATTAAGGAGAAGAAAAAGAACTCACCATAGCACAAAATTTGAATAAATCCTTCATACACATTTCACCAACTAGATCTCTAGTATTTCCGTATGCAAAAGTGATCAGATATCTGATACAACAACAAAGGTTAGCACAAGGAGGTCTATGAATGACTAGGGAAAGTGTGTTGGATCATTCACATCAAAATAATTTGAAGCTTAGTATAAGATGCCAAAGGTTGAAATCTACTTCACTAACGAGTGGATAAGAGTCTTTACTCATGGACATAAATACTATGACATCATTTCTTATTGGTATGAGGAAGAGGTACTTTTAAAGCTCTAAGAAGTAATCCTTTAAACTACCATACACCTTAGGTCATGATACACATGGGAAACCCAATTGGTAAACATGATCTATGGAGAGAAATATGTGAGGATAGGTTGGGTGCCAATGATGTATGAGATAAATAAGGGAGGAAAAAATTTCAATTGGGTTGTTGTCCTACCCAACTCACTGGCAAAAGCTACAAGAAAGGCTCAATTAGATGCATTCTCAAGAACCTTGGCGTTTTGCATGTCTTCCTACCTATTGGAAGTAGTTTTTTATTCCAAAATATTCATGGGGTTAGGTTGGTATTGGTCCCCAAATAAATCCCCTATTCATGTATAATTCATAAACTTATGGAAGAAGAGGTACAGATCTCAATTTTCCCTCATTTGTGGTGGATTATCGACACCATTGTTTGAGCTCATATTTTGTAAACCTTACCCAAGCATATATCCAGAGGCTATAAAATAATTTAAATACAAAATATATTGGTACCTAGATGAATACTCCACCTATATCAAGATCTATGGTCTTACACAGTCACCTCAAACACTTCCATATTATTTTCCAAATAGGTTTTTCATTTATCAAATCGAATATCAGAGTTCTCTAAATGGTTTCTAATGCATTCATGTGTTGATTAAGGTTGGTTGTCATTGATGTCAACCCTTGAAGAAAGTCTAGAAGCGAATTCCGGTAGCGAATATATTTGAAGGTAAGACTATTCTAGATGGATAGTACATATCATGCCATTTCTGGTGGTATGTGGAACATCACATAACTCCTCACGGTTTGAGATTTATGGGCTTACAAAGTTGGAGGACCCTCATGTGTTGGCTTGAAGCCCCAAAAGGTCAAAGAAGTCAAATAGCTTACAAAGAAGAAATTATTATTTAAATGATAAAGTGAAGTGAAAAAATAAAAGAATATTATTTAAATGATAAAGTGAGGTGACAAAGTCAAGGAGGAATATTTAAATGATAAATTAATGGAGAATTTTCTAATTATGGAAATTGGTTAACCCTAAAAATGAGGAAAATAGGTTAAGTGACCTATAAATGGGTTAAGTGACCTAGAAATAGGTTAAGTTACTTAGAAATGGGCTAAGTGACCTAGAAGATGGAGAGTATAAATAAGAGGCAAGGCTCTCTCATTTGATATCACACTTGAGCATATTGAATATATATAGGTGACTGAGGTAACCAAAGGATATCTAGGCCAAAATTCAGAGGGAAGGCGAAGAAAACAAGGTCGGAATTCAAGGGAGGATAAATTATTTTGACGATGCTTTCTAAGATACATTCAATAAATATTTTGTGTGGGGCATGCTCTACAAGGTTGCTCTCTATAATAAGCCATAATTTAGCAAGGTATGCCATTTTTTCTATAACTCCTTTTCTGAGAGGTTCCAAGTAGTGACACCTGGAGGAATTGCATAAAACAAACTGAAGAACATTGTGTACTACTTTCAGATCTTTATTCATTACAGGTACATATTTATGATTATTTCAAGTTAGGGTTGTTGACTAATCCCAAACTAGTCATATGAGACGAAAGAAAAGTTTGATGAAAATGCTAGTCTCTTGTTGTGAAAGTTAAGGAAGGTTTGCAGGTATGTGATCATATAAACCAGGTCTATTACAGAGTTACACATCATATTTGGATGATGAAATTGATGGGGGTTTTTGGTTAAGGTACATGTTGGGTACATGGTTGAGACAAGTAGTTGATGAGTTGGCACATACATGAGGTGTATAGTTGATGATGTTGGTACATATTGATGAGCATAGTTGATGATTAGTTGACACATGATTGGTACATACTTGGTACATGGTTGGATGCACTTGTTTATGGTACAAGTTGATTACAGATTGTCTGGTACAAGTTGGTGCATGGTTGATGCACTTGTTTATGGTACAGGTTGATTACAGATTAAGGTACAGGTTGATGCATGGTTGATGCATGGTTCAAGTTTATTGGTACAGGATTACAACGATATATCTCACAGTGATAGTGTGACGGTGGTTCCATCATTCTACTTCTACTTCAGGGCGGTTGGACGGGGCAAGGACAAGTGGTTGTAGCCACCTTACGATTGTAGCTGGAGAACATAGGGGGTTGTATCATCCTTTTGGTTGTAGCCAGAGAATAGGGGAGTTGGATCTTCCTTCAGGTTGTAGCCTGAGAAACAAGAGGGTTGGAGCCTCCTTCAAGTTGCAGCTAGAAAACAAAGGAAGTTGGTGCTTCGAATGAATTTAATTATTCAAGACATATAAGAAAAAACATTTCGTGGTTTTCTCTCGCTTTGGGTTTCCACGTAAAACACCGGTGTACTGTGTATGTGTATGATTGTTCATTTGTTCATTGTTTATTTATTATGCAGTTATTGGATGATAATGTTATATTGATATAACACTTGGATTATATGGTTAAAAAGGATTATATTTCTCTATAACTGATTCACCCCCCCTCTCAGTAATCCAACAATTGGTATCAGAGTAGGTTCCTTTAGAAATCAGTTTAACCACTAACAGGTAGATCATGGAGAGCAAAAACTTGTATAAAAATGGAATACCACAATTAAATGGACAGAAGTATGCATTTTGGAGCATAAGGATGAAAACATATATACATGCACAGGGATTTGAAATTTGGCAATCAATTGTAGATGGATACACAGCACCAACAATTCTGCCAACAAATGACAAAGAAATGAAACTTGATCAGAATAATTCCAAAGACAAAAATTCACTTCTAAATGGTCTTAGTGAAACAATATTCACCAAAGTTTCACATTGTAAATATGCTAAATAGATTTGGGACAAACTTCAAAATATTTATGAAGGAGATTCAAAAGTCAAAGCAGCAAAGCTTCAAACTTACAGAGGTCAGTTCGAACAACTTAAGATGAAGGAAGATGAGAATATTGTAGCTTATGTTTTACGAGTTGATGAAACAACAAATGCAATCATAGGATTGGGAGAAGAAATCAAAGAATCTGTAATTGTTCAAAAAGTACTAAGATCTCTTCCTATGAGATTTGACCCTAAGATATCAACACTAGAAGAAAGATAATATCTAAACTCAATAATCATGGACGAATTACATGGAATATTCACATCATATGAAATGAGAATTGAACAGGAAAATCCAGATATTAAAGAAGCAACCTTCAAAGAATCCAAAAAGTCAAAGAAAAAGGGAAGGGAAAAAAAAGAACATAGCAACAACAATGACGTCTCGGAAGATGATGAAGAAGTGGCCAAATTTTTCCAAAGACTGAACAAGGGAACCAATGGTAGGTATAGATGTAAGCTTCCTTTTATTTTTTTTAATTGTGATGGTATTGGTCATTTTTCTAACAAATGTCCTTATAAGAAAAAGAGAAATGATGAAGGTTACTCAAAAGACAAACAAACATATAAAGGCAAAATAACCACAAAGAAAGTTTTCAAGAAAATCTTATGCACCAAAGAAGACATCTCATCATCAAATGAAGATGAAGTTAGTGACAATGAGACATAAAGAGTTCTATTCATGGAAGTAGAAGACTCTAATAAATAAGACTCCAAAGAAGAATATGAATAAGACGAAGAAGAATATGAAGAAGTCGAAGAAGAAATTGAAGAGGCAGAAGTTGACTACTGGGAGGAATTAATGTATGACATAGAAGTTATCAGAAGAGAAAATAAGAAAAAAAAGAAACTACAAGAAGAACTAGACAAGAAAGAAGACACTCAAGAACTAGAACAAATGATCACAAATTTGAAGGTTCAAATAGAAGAAGATAAAAGAATTGAAGAAGCACTCAAAGAACAGCTAGAATAAAAATACAAGATCATTGGAAATTTGGAAGTAGAGATTGTCACATTAAGAATTTATCTTCAAAAGAAAAATATGTAGAACAACTCAAAAGTTTTGGATGAGATTATCAACAGTCAAAAATCTCATCATGACAAGTCTAGACTTGGATACAATCAGACAAAAAAAGGATCAAGCTCCAAAACAATAGAGAAAGAAACATATCCAAAAATCAATGCAGAAACAATCAAAGGGAATAGGAAGATCTAAAAGGAAGATTACAGGGACACTCCTCCACCGAGAAGATTCAGATTTCATAATCAACAACCGACAGATAGGCCTCAGGAAGAAGAATAATTTATAAGAGTACCTCCTTTCAGAAAATATTCAAATCCCATGTATCAAACTATCTTTTTTGGTTTATGTTATGCATGTAATAATTTTGGATATAAATATGTGAATTGCAGAGCTAACAACATCAACATAAATAACTTTGAAAGTCATACACAAAGGGGTTATCCAAGAAGGCTTAGTGAAACACGGAGAATAAGTTACAATAGGTTTGAATATTTGAGCACTGAAGTGGAATGTTACAAATGTAACAATTTTGGACACATGGCCAAAGATTTCAGAATGACAGTCTCTCCTAGAGAACCGTAATAGAATAACAACAGTCACAGACAGGAACCTCAGAAAAGGACATGGATAAGAAAGCATGATCAATATTGCAATGAAGAATGCACACTCGCACTACAAGCTAAGAAGAAGAAACGTGGTTGGTATGTTGACAGTGGTTGTTCAAAACAAATGGCAGGTGATAGAGACAAGATTCTTACATTACGAAAGGAAAGAGATGGATCAGTCTCCTTCGAAAATGATGATTAAGCTAAAATCATTTGAAAAGGCACGGTTAGAATTGGGAACAAGAATACCAAGGAAAAAAATGTTCTACTAGTAGAAGTAATGAAACATAATATTCTAAGTGTGAGTCAAATGCATAACCAAGGTCATAAAGTTACTTTCAATTCACAAAAGTGTGAGATAAGAAAAAAAGGTTCAGGAAAATTGATTGCTACAGCTGCGAGAACTTCAAGCAACATATATCTATTAAGTGAATTTGGAAATGAAAAGTGTTGTCTAGGAAAGGAAGATGAAAGTTGGTTATGGCACAAAAGAATGGGTCACATACATTTTGACAACCTTTTCAAAGTCAGCAGAAGAGAAGCAGTTAGAGAAATGACCCGGATCAAGAAACCAACCAACACTTTATGCAATCATTGTCAACAAGGAAAGAAAACAAAGACCAGGTTCAAATCAAAGGAAAATTCAATGACAAGACCACTGGAAATTGTGCATACTGATCTAGTTGGACCAACTACAACAAAGGGTTTAAAAGGTGAGAAATACTTTATGTTATTAGTTGATGATTATACAAGAATGAATGCAGTTTTCTTTCTCAAGAATAATTCAAAATATTTTGAAAACTTCAAGATCTACAAGGAAATGGTTGAAAATGAAATGGATTCAAAAATCAAATGCTTGAGATCTAATAATGGAGGAGAGTTCACTTCAAAGGAATTTATGGACTACTGCATCAATCATGGAATAAAAAGGGAATTCTTTGTTGCTAGGACAATTCAACAGAATGGAGATGTTGAAAGAAAAAATAGGACAGTACAAGAAATGTCTTGAACAATGGATTCTGAATTGAGAGATATATTTTGGACACAGGAATTACATACAACAGTTCACATTCAGAACATAGTAATGCTTAGAAACAACACTGACAAAACTCTCTACGAGCTATGGAAAGGAAGACCATCAAATGTGAAACACTTTAGAGTTTTTGGAAGCAAATGCTACATCAAAAGAGAAGATGGAAAAATGGGAAATTTTGACTCTCGTGTGGACAAAGGAGTACTTTTTGGTTACTCAAGTACAATGAAAGAATACAAGTTTTACAAATTGAGATTGAACAAATTTGTAGAAATCATCAACGTAACAATTGATGAAATAGGCAGACCAAAATCAAAGGAAGAAGAAAATGAATCAATGGAACAACTTTTCGAAGAAGAAGGAGAATATGAAAAGGAAGTAGAATAGGAAGGTGAAGAGAATCCGATATAAGCAGAAGAGAAAGTTCAGCAAGTGCCTCCAAAGACACCTAGCAGATGAGTACAGAAGAAGCATCCTTCAGATCAGATTATCGGAAATAAAGACGCAAGAGTTGAGACTAGAAGAAGAATCCGTTCACCAGAACAAATACACCTAGCACTCACATCTACGATTGAACCAACCTATTTTGAAGAGGCTAGCAAGGATTAATTTTGGAACAAGGCCATGGATGAAGACTTGGATCAAATAGAGAAAAATAACACTTGGGAATTGGTTTCAAGACCAAAGGATAAGAATGTGATTGACACAGAGTGGGTATACAGGAATAAATTGAACGAAGATGGACATGTTACAAGGAACAAATCTAGATTGGTATGTAAAGGATATGCATAGGATGAAGGAATCGACTTTGAAGAAACATTTTCCCCAGTTGCCAGAATTGAAGCAATCCGATTTCTTTTAGCTTATGCATGCTCCAAAAATATTAAAGTGTATCAGATGGGTGTAAAATCAACTTTTCTGAATGGGGAACTTGAAGAAGAAGTCTACATTGAACAACCAAAAGGATTTCAGTTGTCAGAGAATGCAGACTATGTGTGCAAATTAAAGAAGGCCTTGTATGGTCTAAAACGGGCTCCTAGAGAATGGTACTCTAGACTGGATAAATATCTACAATAGGCAGGGTTCAGAAAATGAAGTGTAGACAACAACCTCTACATCAAGGTAAGTCAAGGTAATATTTTATTAATTGAAGTTTATGTTGATGATATTATTTTTGGTAGTGATGATGACTGGTTAAGCCAGAAATTTGCAAAGGATATGCAGAATGAATTTGAAATGTCATTACTTGGATAACTATCATTCTTTCTAGGAATTCAGATACGTCAAAGAAACCAAGGAATTTGTATTTCTCAAACCAAGTATATCAGAGAAATGCTAAAGAGGTTCGAAATGGAAGATTGCAAACCAGTTATCACTCCCATGCAAACCAATTGCAAGTTAAGCAAATATGATGATTCAAAGTCTACAGATCAGAGGCAATACAGGTCAATGATTGGTAGCCTACTATATGTGACAACATCCAGACCAGATGTAATGCATGCAGTTGGACAGGTGGCATGATTTCAAGCAGCACCAACAGAATCACATGTATTAGTAGTGAAGATAATTTTCAGATATCTCAAAGGAACATAAGAGTTTGGATTATGGTATCCAAAAGGAAAGGATCTATCTCTTATTTCCTACACAGATGCAGATTGGAAAGGTTGTATTGATGAACGATGAAGCACCAGTGGAGAAACGTTCTACCTGGGTGAGTGTTTAGTATCATGTATAAGAAAGAAACAATCATCGATATCTCTATCTATAGCCGAGGCAGAGTATATTGCAACAACAACATGTTGTACACAGATTCTTTGGATGAAACAAACTTTGACAGATATACAAGTTGAGTATGATGAGCCCATTCCAATCTATTGTGATAATACAAGTTCCATCAATATCTCAAAGAACCCAGTGATGCACTCCAAGACGAAGAACATTCCAATCAAGTATCACTTTATACGGGAACAGTTTGCAGAAAAGAACATCAGAGTTGAGTATGTGGGTAGAAAAGAACAAGTGGCAGACATATTTACAAAACCACTTCCACGGGAAGCCTTTGAGTATCTTTTCCAGACACTCAGAGTTATTTATACTCCAAAATGAATGCTTTTGAATGCTTATCTTATATGTCTTAGATGTACACGAGGAAGCACCATAAAGAGGACAGTTTAGTCAGGGGGAGCAGCCCCAGATGAAAGGATACCTTTTCCATTGATGACAAAAGGGGAGAGATTCATTAGATGCAGAGGACAGAGGAATTATTCCAGGGGGAGAAATGGTCACAGAGATGCAGAGGACAAAGGCATGGTTCCAAGGGGAGCATGAGTGATATGACTTCAGTATTGCATGAAATGATTTTAGTATTGCATCAGAGTGTTGCCATCAATGCCAAAGGGGGAGATTGTTGATTAAGGTTGGTTTTCATTGATGTCAACCCTTGAAGAAAGTCCGGTAGCGAATTCCAGTAGAAAAATGGTTTGGGTAATGGACCCAAAGTTGTTTCATGTATAATGGTATGAGTTTTAATATATTTGAATGTAAGACTATTCTATATGGATATTACATGTCATGTCATTTCTAGTGGTATGTGGAACGTCACATAACTCCTCAAAGTTTGAGAGTTATGGCCTTACCAAGTTGGAGGACCCTCATATGTTGGCTTGAAGCCCCAAAAGGTCAAAGAAGTCAAAGATCTTGCAAAGAAGAAATTATTATTTAAATGATAAAGTGAAGTGAGAAAATCAAAGAAGATTATTTAACTGATAAAGTGAGGTGACAAATTCAAGGAGGAATATTTAAATGATAATGTAATGGATAATTTTCTAATTATGGAAAGTGGTTAACCCTAAAAATGAGGAAAATAGGTTAAGTGACCTATAAATGGATTAAGTGACCTAGAAATAGGTTAAGTGACCTAGAAATGGGTTAAGTGACCTAGAAGATGGAGAGTATAAATAAGAGGAAAGGCTCTCTCATTTGATATCACACTTGAGCATACTGAATATCTATAGGTGACTAAGGTAACCAAAGGATATCTAAGCCAATTTTTTGAGGGAAGGTGAAGAAAAGAAGGCCGAAATTCAAGGGAGGATAAATTATTTTGATGATGCTTTCTAAGATCCATTCAACAAATATTCCATGTGGGGCATGCTCTACAAGGTCACTCTCTAGAATAAGACATAATTTAGCAAGGTATGTCATTTTTTCTATAACTCCTTTTTTGAGAGGTTCCAAGTAGTGACACCTACAAGAATTGTATAAAACAAACTGAAGAACATTGTGTACTACTTTCATATCTTTATTCATTACAGGTACATAGTTATGATTATTTCAAGTTACGGTTGTTGACTAATCCCAACTAGTCATGTGAGACGAAAGAAAAGTTTGATGAAAATGTCAGTCTATTGTTGTGGAAGTTAAGGAAGGTTTGCAGGTATGTGATCATATACACCAGGTCTATTACAAAGTTACAAATCATATTTGGACGATGAAATTTATGAGGGATTTTGGTTAAGGTACATGTTGGGTACATGGTTGATACAAGTAGTTGATGATTTGGCACATACATGAGGTGTATAGTTGATGATGTTGGTACATATTGATGAGTCATAGTTGATGAGTAGTTGACACATGATTGGTACATACTTGGTACATGGTTGGATGCACTTGTTTATGGTATAGG
>ML784420.1:90351-102007 GCA_009831015.1 Picea engelmannii
ATATATATATATATATATATATATATATATATATATATATAATCGAACCAATCCCCAATTATTATTGTGATCAAGTGACCATTGTGATCAAGTGCCACTTGTCTCAAGTTTGGTCACAAGATACTTTGCCTGGGCTTCTCAGTTTGTTCGTTGAGTTCACCAAATGTCAAAAGTACGGGTTTTGATCATTGAGCCCACCACTCAAAGTTATTGACATCATGTACTACTAAACACATTAGTCATCGCACAAGTCATGGATCCCAAGCACTAAAGCTCGCCATTAGAGCTCATAAAGGGCGCAAAATATGCACAACGGTGGAAAGAGAGCCCACAATGGAGCATTATGTGCACAACATGTCAATCAAATGGGGTTGTTTGGGGGTTTAATAATTAATTTATATTGTGTTTAAAACAATGTACTTAGTTTCCAAGATTCTAAGGACTTAAGGAGGTAAGTAACAGTAATTGGCAGGTACCTCACAGTGCTAGCATAGCTGGCAAGGAAAGGGAGTTAGAAACTTACCTGAACAAGTTACCAAGCTTAGAGGCTTTCAACTCCGACCTTTAGCCACTTACCCTAAAGAGAGTAATGTTTTTTTACAGACAAGTAAAAAAAACCAAATTATGCCTAACCCTATGATTGCAAGTATAAGTTGAACGAATGTGGAATGCCTTAAAATCTTCCCTGATAATCATTTGGTTTCATGAATATTACGTTATTCAATATGGTTAGGACTTGGGGAAATCGAGGCTGAGGGGCATCATTGCAAGGACCACCAATGCCGACGCTACCACCACCATCACCTAAATTAGCTCTCATTTTGCGCTCTTTAGAGGCTATTAATGAGACATTAAAGGGACACCAGTTAGCTGATGTCAAAGTGGAAACCCCACCATCTGGAGTGGGTAACCCTAAAGTGGTGAGGGACTTCACCAAGGGACATCACCATAGAAATACAAAAGATGAAACTCTTAGAGTTTGTTGGGGGTCGTGCAAGTGAATTTGGAGAGGCATGGTTGGAAGGAATGACACGATGTTTCTCCTTAAGAGACTATGCTTCCGCATCTAAGGTGAAGATAGCGATATTTCATTTGAGGGATAGTGCCTTTAACTAGTGGGGTAACCTAGAGAGGCAGTTGCACCTTACCCTAGACACCATCTCATGGTATCTTTTTGAGGAAAGGTTCCAAAGAAAATATTTTCCTTCATATTATGCGGAACAATAGGTAGGATCATTTCATTCTCTAGTTTAGGGAAACATTACCATGGAAGAGTATGAGATCAGGTTCATGGAGTTAGTAAAATAGTCTTGTACATGGATACCGATCAATGTCAAGAAAATTTTTGTGTGTACGGGTTAAACCCTAAGATATGGGCCATCATATGGATGTGGAAACCTTTGTCGGTAGATGAAGAAGTTGAAAATGCACATTATGCGGAGGAACATATGAGCTTAAACAGAGGTATGAAATCAACCTTTCCACAACATCCTGGATTTGTGGGGAAGGCCCCTAGGACCGTCTCCAGGGGGGGAATCTCTAGGCCACCTCATTATGGAAATATAGTCATACCTAGAGAAGTTTCTATGGGTATTTCAATGGAAACAAGTGCATCATCCCACTCATCAACAATGATGCTGGAAGGTCCATGACATTCTCAGGGAGCAACAAGTAGGGGTAGGGGCTCTAGGGAATGAACTTGTTTAAGAGGCCTTCACAAAGAAGAACATAGGTTCCACCTGGGGTTACTTGTTGGGGGTGTGGAGGACCCCATTACTAGCGTGATTGTCTAGAGTCACAATAAGGTTTTATGCATAGAGAAGGAAAGGCCCCGATGGGACGAGCAAGTAGTAGCCACCAGATTTATCCAACGGTTAATAACCTCTAGGCAGAGCATCAATCCACTGTGGTGGAGTCGCCAAGTACACTAAATCATGTCAATGTTAAAATTTTATTTGATTCTGGTGCTACAGATAGTTTCATTTCACCTTGTTCCTTAGAAACGTGTGGGTTGGCAGCCTACGAGCATGATGACTTTAAACAAGTCGAGATGGCTTCGGGTGAAAAACAAGTGGTAGGACCTAGCATCGATAATTTTCTAGTAGACCTGGGAGTGTGTACTATTAGGTTGAAGGTGTACGTCATTGCTCTAGGGACGTATGACCTAATCATTGGAATGGACTGGTTAGAAGCCCATCGATCTTTGGTATATTGTTTCGTGAAGAGGGTGCTTTGTGTTCATGATGAAGGGAGGTCAGTAGAGATCCATGGTGTATGGAGGAAGGTGTCTCTATGCTTTATCTCGACCATGAAGGTTAAACGTTGAATAATTAAAGGTTGTCGATTATATGTAGTGGGAGAAGTCAATGAAGGGAAAGGACCCTCCTTGGATCAGTATCCAGTATTGTCAAAGTTTTAGGATTTTTTTCCGAAAGAGTTGCTAGGGTTACCTCCTGAGAGGGAACTTGATTTTACCATTGAGATAAAACCTGGTGCGTAGCCAATTTCCAAGACTCTGTATAGGATGAAAGTGCCATAACTTTGTGAGTTATAGATGTAGTTGAAGGAACTACTTGACTTAGGGATAATAAGGCCTAGTGTCTCACCTTGGGGTGCACCAGTAATTTTTGTGAAGAAGAAGGATGGTTCCTTACGAATGTGTATAGATTACAGGGACTTGAACCATGCTACAATGAAAAATAGGTACCCAATTCCATGGATAGAGGATCTCTTTGATCAGATGAAAGGAGCAACAGTGTTCTAAAAAATTGATCTACGATTAGGGTATCATTAGTTAAGGATTAAGGAAGGAGATATTCCTAAAACTGCATTTTGAATTCAGTTTGGGCATTTCGAGTTCATTGTAGTACCTTTTGGTTTGACCAATGCACCAACAGTATTCATGAGCATCATGAATGGCGTATTCCAAAAGTACTTAGACCTCTTTCTATAGGTATTTCTGGATGATATCCTCATATATTCCAAGAATGAAAGAGAACATGAGGAACAATTGCGAGTGGTGTTGTTGTGCCTTAGAGAGAACAAATTGTATGGAAAGTTGTCTAAGTGTTCTTTCTTCCGGAAATAAATTCACTATTTAGGTCATATCATTTTTGGTGAAAGAATCTCTGTGGACCCAAAAAAGGTAAAGGCCATTATGGAATGGCCAGTGCCAAAAAATTCTCATGAGGTAAGAAGCTTCATGGGGCTAGCGGGTTATTATTAGAGGTTTATGGAAGGGTTCTCTAAAATAGAGAAACCCATCACCACCTTGCAGCGCAATGGGGTTAGGTATGAATGGAAAGAAGAATGTGATAGTGCATTCATCGAGCTTAAGAGGTTACTAACTACTGCACCAATTCTGCTAGTGTCGAATATGGGAAAATAATTCATAGTCTGCATGGATTCCTTGAAGCAAGGATTGGGGGTCATGCTAATGCAGGATGGAGGAGTGATAGAATATGTGTCAAGAAATTTGAAACAACATGAGGATCTTTAATCTACTCATGATTTAGATTCGACAGTTGTAATTCTAGCTCTGAAACTTTGGAGGCACTATCTAGTGGGGAAAAAATTTGAACTCAAAACAGACCATGAAATCTTAAATCATCTCTTCACTCAAAGGATCTTAATGCCAGGTAGAGGCGATGGAGTGAGTTTATGAGTGAGTACGATTTTGGAATTTCTTACATCAAGGGAAAGGATAATGTGGTCGTGGATGCGTTGAGCAGGAGACCACCTGTCTTCTCTTTGTTACCCTTAAAATTTAATCTGAGGGAGCGTGTGTTGGGGAAACTTATTGGAGATAGTTGGTATTTAAAGGTTACTTCAACCCTCCAGAGTGGGAGGCAAGTAGATCAAAAGTATGAAGGATATATCCTTGAAGAAGATGGATTTTTAAGATATTAGGGAAGGATGTACATCCCCGAAGGTGGGGATATTCGAAGCATCATACTCAAGGAATCCCATAGAGAACTTTATTGTGCACATAGGGGTGTGAAGAAAATGCATGCGGACATGAAGAAGATTTTTTTCTGGGTAGGCATGAAGCATGATGTAATCCATTTCACCGCCATGTGCCTAGAGTGTCAACAAGTGAAGGCTGACCAACAACACCCGATAGGTCTCCTACAACCACATGATGTTCCTATGTCCAAGTGGGAAGTCATTGCTATGGACTTTGTTGTGCGATAGTCACTCACATCGCATAGACACAATGCCATTATTGTGATAGTTGATAAGTTGACCAAGAGTGCTCATTTTATTCTGGTTAGAGACACTTATGATGGCATTGATGTGGCACACATGTTTATAAGTGAGGTCACCTATTTGCATAGGTTACCCAAGAAGATCATTTCATATAGGGACTCCCGATTCACATCTAGGTTTTGGACAAGTTTGTAGTCAGCGTTGGGAAATCAGTTGAACTTAAGCACAACTTATCATCCCGAAATAGATGGGAAAATTGAGAGAGTAAATCAGGTTATGGAAGACATGATTAGGATGTAAGTTATGGATAATAAAACCCATTGGGAGAAGTACCTACCTTTGGTAGAGTTCTCCTACAATAACACTTTTCATAGCCCCATTGGAATGCCACCCTATGAAGATCTATATGGAAATCCATGCAGGACATCGTTGAGTTGGGAAAGGTTAGAATACCGAGTGACAATTGGGCCAGAATTGATTCAAGAGATGGAGGAACATGTGATTCAGATTAGGTAGCAACTAAAGGAAGCACAAGATAGACATAAAAGTTGTGTTGATGCACATATGACTGATCAAAGTTATAAAGTGAGAGATCAAGTTTTCATTCGTATCAGGCCTAATAAGAGTACCATTCGGCTCAGTAATGGGACAAAGTTGTCACCTTGATTTATAGGACCATTCAAAATTCAAGAGAGAATTGGAACCATTTTTATCATCTTGTACTACCACCCCACTTGCATAAAAATCATAATATTTTTAACGTATCTGTTCTACATCATTATGTTGCTGACGAATTGCATAAACTGAATTGGAAGGAATTGTAGGTAATAGACACGGGAACCCTCACGGTAGAACCATTACGCATATTGGACCATAGGGTACGACAGCTCAAGAACCATCTGGTAGACCAAGTTAAGGTCAAGTGGGAAAAGTATAGACCAGGATCTGTTACTTGGGAGGATGCCAAGACTTTACGACGAGATCATCCCTCACTATTTTTACCACCTCGGGTTTATGTTTTCTCTAAGGTTGGGTGTATGTAATTCCACCTTTTGACTTAGACAACTAGAATTACTTAAGGCTAATCATTTTTATTTTCTATTCACTGTGAAACTATTAATGATACACTTGAAATTTTAAGACATATGAACCTAAGTGAATGCCAATTCTATGAATGTTTAACGCTATTTGAATTATGATGGATATTATGCAATCTATTTATAACTTGAAAATTTTGACATTTAAAGTTGTTGGTATGTGGATATCGGATTGAGATTATGATTAAATGCATTCACATGATGATAATGCATGGATATGTATGAGTTGTGTTATAGAATAATCCGTAGGTCAAGAGGCTATGAAATAGCCAAAGAATAATGATGATAAAAGGTTGATGTCATGAACATTGACTAGGAAACAATATGGTATAAATTTTGTATGTGGAATTATATTGGTTCAAATGCATTGCTATGATATGTGGACAAGTGCAGGTTTTCAGTTGGCGAGACTGACTAAAATTGAATATACAATGACAAAATTCCCAGCAACACAGTGCCACTGTATGTTCCATGGTAGGGTGTTGACCCTAGTTCTATTAGGAGGGGTGGAGGCATTTCCCATTGTGTATCCTCTGAAATATGGAGTCATGGGAGGATGGTGTTAGCTCACGCTCCCCTAGATGTGTGATGATGACTGTCAGTTGCCTGCTAGGGAAGCTTGGTCAAGAGAATTGACACTTCCACTTATGGGTTCTATCTAGAGTTAGGTCAATATAGTTGATGCTCCAAGATAGTCCAACAGAGGAATGATAGGGATGGAATATGGAAGTAGGTTAGGGAGGAAGGATGACTAGAAGTAGTTGAGAGTGTGTGGGGATTTCGCCTTATAGTAAAATTTCTTGATTTCCTCGTTTTTTTTTAAATATGTGTGTGTGTGTGTTTATATTTTCTTAACTGAACTACAATTATCTAAGTGAATGTTTCTTGTGTTAAATGATTATAATTGAGGGCTTTCACAAACATTTAATTGGTCTACTATCTTCTATGAAATGAATGGTCTTGTTGATTGGATTGGACACATGCAAGAATTACTTTAGGAGTGATAATTATTGTCTTTAGTGCATGTGTGAGCCATGTATATGCTAGCTACAAATGCATGCCTTGCACATGTACACTAGTATGTATAAGTGTTCTAAATTGATGATGTTGATTATTTGATGTGGATGTATGAATTGTGTGTCGTTACCCTTGTATTGTAAATTACTCTAACTTCTGGATGAATTTTCTTGAAGGGTGGGTGTATGTAACAACCCAAATTCATTAATTTTTATCATAGTTTTTAATTGAAATTTAATTAATTATTAAAATATATTAAATGAGGCTTTTATTATTTTATTATTAAAAGGTGGGTGAAGTAATTAATGGGGGGATAATATTGCTAGGGAATTAATGGGGGGATATGGTTGTTTGGAAATTAATGAGGGGGGTTTGAGAGAGGAGGATAAGGAAGAGAGGAGGGGACTTGGAGAAGGGGTCTCATTTTGCATTGGAAATTTTCTACAAGAGGTGAAGGAGGAGGAGGAAAATTGGCAGAACAGAGCATTTAGGAAACTCTCATAGGGAACTGTTGTTGTTGGTAATTTTGGAATCAGGGTCCACGAAACCACAAGGATTCCTGGAGCTAGGGATTTGGAGAGGTTATTCCTAGTTGTCTGGGAGGTTAATATTCAGTTGGGAAGTTTGGGAAAGCTCAAGAATAAGAGAACCAACGACTAAATCAACTAATCTACAGGTAGAGGTACATATTTTTGTGTATTTTATGTTGTTGTTATGCTTTTGTTGATTATTATGTTGCTGTAAATAAAATCATGAAAGGAAAACCTTGAACTAAATTGAATTTATTTTGTAAGAAGATGAATAGATTATTTTTTATTTATTTATTTTGAGGAGTTGTATGAAAGGCCCTACACAACTTATCCAATATATATAGGCATATATGGACTAATAGATTCTACTCGGGATGGGATGGAAGGATAAAATATTGATGAATATCATTTTAAACTGGAAAGAACTCAAATGCATGATCCCATGGGGATTATTGAAAAACATAAATTCAATATGAAGATCTCCTTCCCTGCTAGCATGAAGACAATGAAGTTGAAAAACCTCACAAAAGAGAATTAACTTATGAATAGGTTCTAAATGATATACAAGCTATTGCTAAGGAAAAAGAGAGAAGGGAGAAAGAGGGAGTTGAAAGGAATGTCGTTGATCAAAGAAAAACCCATCGAGAGAAAAGAATTAAAAAATAAAAGAGAAGACTAGAAGAATTATAGAATTCCAAAGCAGAATTTGAGGCCAAAAGAGCAAAAGGAGCACAACAAAATTTTCTAAGAAAGAGGAATTGGAAAAGAATAAAGAGGCTAGTGTTAAAGCCAAATATGAATTGTTAGCAAAGAAGGTAGAAGCTGAAAGGAAATCTAAAGAAGATACAAAATCCAAGAAGAGATAGCAAGTAGAGTGAAAAGAAAAATATGGTGCAGAGGATGAGAGTTGAAAATTGAGGCTCAAGTAGAAGAAGTAAATCTACATGAGTTGGATATTAAAGAAGCTCAATAAAAATTTGAGTAAAAGAGAAAAAAAGAAGAATTGAGGAAGATGAATCAAAATAGTGCTCAAGAAAAAAACAAACAAGACGGGAAGGGGAAGAATTAGCACATAAAACCAATGGCAATGAGGGAAATATGAACCTACGAGATTCTTCACTAATGGAAAAACTCTTCAATACTCAAACATTTTCCCAATACCTTTGGTCCAAGGATGGTTGCATGAGGTGATGGCCTTATTCCAACACCAACAGATGAAGTTTCCAATCTAGAATTGTTTACATTTAATAAACAAAGGAAGCAAGTTGTAAAGAAAATTCATTAAAGAAGGAGAATCAACTTGGACTTTGAATTGGTGCTCACCATTAAGACTATGGTGATGGATACAAGAAATTTGAGTTTGTATTCCTCTGCTTCTACTAGTTTATCTATTACACAAGCTAATGTTCGTAAAGTTTTGTATGTAGAGAAGAAAATGAAGGAATATGAAAGAGAATCATCTTGCTAGAAAACTAAGTTAACTATTAAAAATACAACAAGTATTAAACTTGATATTTAAATAACTATGCCTTCAAGGTGCCACTACAAGGAAAACACCTTGTAGTGGAGGTTTTTACAAAACCTCCTCAAAAGACTTATCCCTTATCTATTTATAGTGGAGGTTGTTAGCAGAGGCGGGCGACCGAAGGTTTTTGCTGAGGTGTTTTTATTGGTGCACATGTAAGGTACACACACCCTAATGTGCACATAATACAAATTCCCCAGTACACACACAATACAAATTCCCGGGTGCATCAACATTAAGGTGCACTCTTATCCGCTAAAAACAAAAAATATATAATGGAGGTGGGCATCCTGAGGTTTTAGTAGAAGATTTTTTCTTCGGTGATTTTGTTGTATTATGGTGCACCAATGCTCACATAAACATAACACCTCAGTGCATACAACTATTGGACACACAGAAGAACGATAAAATTTATAAAAAAAAACTTATCATACCGATTTTCATTGTTACACCTCACTTTGTGCTTTCAACCTCTCCAACAAGCATCAATGCTTGCTCTCCTTCCACGATTGCCCTATTTCTAGTGCTCTATATTCAGTTTGATAACTACATCAATAGATTCCACACTTTTCCAAATTTTGAAAAATACTACAATTTTTCATTTCTTCTATACGGTACAACCATGCATCATTGGGAGATAAAACACTAGGTAAATTGTTTATTACCTTTTTATTTTTATTTTCATTGCATTAAAATTTGAAAGTGGATTGAAATTTAGTCTTTTTTAGATTGTTTTTTTCACGCAGTGTGTTTAAACGATTCAGATCGCCCCACATGTCGATGCGTCCTATGAAATTACATGAATCCCAACTAGTAGTGCATCCCGTGAATTTACACGAATCTCCTCTCCCAATGCGTATAGGATAAATAAACACATCGGTGTCGTTCACAGAACGACATTGTTAAAACGTCAAAAAGTTAACATAGTAGTGCATTTTTTGGAATGCCTCGTAAACAATGTGTTATAAAATATCAATGCACCGGTTAAAAAAATTCTCATTCTCTAAAAAAAATGGAGTGTTGGTGTGTTCTATTAACCAATCACACCACCTAGTTTTACATAACAAAATTTTGATGCAGCGATGC
The DNA here is from genome assembly GCA_009831015.1 of Picea engelmannii. Lineage (NCBI taxonomy): Eukaryota > Viridiplantae > Streptophyta > Pinopsida > Pinales > Pinaceae > Picea > Picea engelmannii. The sequence continues at coordinate 99,816 of ML784420.1, forward strand.
GTCAAATCCACAATAACACATCGGTGTTGTATACTGCAAGGTACTGAGAAAAATATATAATAATTTACCAAAGTGGTTCATCTTATGGGACACCCCTACACCGGTGTGTTCTAAGACAAACACACTGGTAAAAATGCACAAAAAAATAGAAAAATGGAACTCAGGTGCATTCATTTAAAAAAAAACGCATTGGTGTTGTTAACCTAGTGGCATAGGGACAAATATTTAAAAATTTATCATAGCAGTGTGTTTTCTAAAATGACTTGTTATCGGTGCATTGTTACGAGGAAAATCTCTCTGTGGCTAGGGGTAAACCACAACAGACGAAAATGAATGCATAAATCAACTCTAATATCATATATGATATATAAGAAAATATGTTAATGAGACAAGATAAAGAGCCTACCTCGTCCAGACGTTCGACGAAGTGTATCATTGAGCACTTGACTCAAAGAAATACACCTGCAACTTGTCCTCAACAACCAAGAAATGAAAGCATATGGTGATAAGATATAAATTTAGCACATTCAATAGCACAATCCATCAACATTCATAACAAATACACCCATGGAATAACAATTCAAATATTTGCAAGATATTAATTGGAAGAGAAAATAGTATTTCTATTAAAATGTAATCAACAGAAGTGAATGAATTACAAAATTTTGTGTCAGCATGGTTCGGAACCAAGAAACTAAGTCCCTTCTAGCTGGGCCTCAGCCACTTCAATCCTCCACCAAAGGAAAGCTCATATAAGAGAGACAATGAGGTTCTCAATCAAGTAAGGAATATCTTGGGGGATGGACAATGTGTTCAGACTTAAAAGTAAAAAGGGATGCAAACTCGATATGAAGTGAATAATTTCTTGTGAGTAACTTTGCTCTCAAAGTTGAATTCTTCTCCTCTTTTCCATATCTCAGATATGGCCCGTTTATAGCCTTCAAATGGAACTGAAGGGTTGAGTCAGAACATTTCTATTATATGGAAGGTCAAGGATCCTGGATCCCATGACGTAACATGGAAACCCAACACTATTTTTTTATTTTGGGCACAAAACTCGATGTACATGGGATGTAGTGGCGCAACCTGCGTGCATGTTGTATAATATTTAGGGCACATATATGTGGAAAATATTGTTTTTATCTTTGGGATTTGCAAAAAGGGACTTCAAGTCTGCATAGGGAAATGGAAAAAGGACTTCTGAGCAACTTTTCATATTGTGAGGCAAATCTTTCTATAACATGCATCATAAAAGACAATGCATTGCTAAAACTTTGTTGGTGCTCCAAGGAACTTAGATTACCAGTGATTTGCATATAAAAAATCACATTGCATGATTTACCAGTCAAAAAATTTACCAAAGTGGTTTGTCTCGTAGAACAAACTGCACTGCGTTGCACGTAACATATGTGAAGTGGCATAGTGAGACATCTTGTTGGATGCCCCATATTCGGTGCATTCGAGAACACAACCCACCTTTATGTATATATCAATGCTTGAATAAAAATGAATCACTGGTGTATTAGACTTACTGCACCTCTTAGAGGTGCTTTATTTCGGATATAACACATTGGACACAGTTTGTGTTAACTATTGTAGTAGTACTGGTTACTTTTTCACATGTTTTTGCAAACAAAAATTAATTTCAGTTTTTGATAAATAAAAATTAGTTATATATGTGTGTGTTTTATAATTTCAAATTTATTTATCTATATATGTGTGCCTAAAAATAAATTTATGTGAATCAAAGATGAGGATGAAAACAAGTGCATGACAACCAACAACAACAATCAAAGGAAAAACAATTTAATTCACAAACTACGTATGCAAACCTCCACAATTGAATTTTGTGGAGGAAAAAACAAAGCTCACTCTTTGGTGCCTCTCATAATTTAGTGGGTGGAATTGATCCTCTACCACTCCTCGGTGCTCTAGCTCAAATATCCTCCTCCATGGGCCATTTGACTTTCTCCAAGATACCATCCTCTTCATTCCTATAGACATAATATGAACGAACATCAATTCGATTGTAAATTTCATACCTACACCTACTCTTCTTCGCCTCGAGGGGGATTATTAAATAACTCTTTGAGTTCGGGGAGGAATTTCATATTCCCAAAGTATATGTAAATGGGGCCCTTGATGGTGGCACCAAGCACATCAAATTCATTCCCTTCCAAGTCTATCATATT
>ML784420.1:117528-156509 GCA_009831015.1 Picea engelmannii
GACAGGAATTAACTTTATATTGATTGTTGTAATAACGTGGGCATTTCATACATTTCAAATAAATACATGAAATGTGTGATTTTTTTTCTTCCCATTGCTTAAGGCCCATTTATAATATTTTGTGAGTGATATTGTTTCCCATTGATTAAGGCCTACTTAGAATATTTTATTTGGTTATTTCACTTGTTATATTAATAAGTAAAGTAATAACATGGTTGTTAATAAAAAAAATTGGTGATAGGGAGAACAAACAATAAACTCTTTTTATAATCATCTTACTAAATTTATTTAGGGTTGAGAAAAAATAGCTTTGTATTATTATAGCTTGTCATTCATAAGCCATAATAATCCTTTGTAAAAATAAGTATTTGAAATAACCATTAATAGGGGGTTGCTTTGAGGACAAAGACCAACCTAACCCCACAAACGTTTTGGAAGAAAAAATTGCATCCAATAGGTAGGAAGACATGCAAAACTCTAGGGTTCTTGAGAATGGATCTAATTGAGCCTTTCCTATAGCTTCTATCTGTAAATTGGGTAGGATAACAACTCAATTGAAAATTTTTCCTCCCTTAGTTATCTCATACATCATTGGGACCTAGCCTATCCTCACATAGTTTTCTCCATAGATCCTACTTACTAATTGGGATGCACATGTGTATCCTGACTTGAGGTGTATGGTGGTTGAAAGGATTACTACTTAGAGCTTTAAAAGTCCTCTCTTCCTCGTACTAATAATAAAGGATGTCATAATAGTTATGGCTATGAGTAAAGACTCTTACCCACTTGTCAGTGAAGTAGATTTCAATCTTTGACATATTTTAGTAAGCTTCAAAGTTTGTTGATGTGAATGATCCAACACACTTTCCCTGGTCATTCAGAATCCTCTTGGTGCTAACTTATGGTGTTGCATCAGATATCTGATCACTTTTGCACAAGGCAATATTAGAGATCTAGTTGTTGCAATGTTTATGTATGATTTCTTCAAATTTTGTGCTATGATGAGTTTTGCTTCTCCTCCTTCATTCAAGTTCTCATCATCCCTGAGCCCATTCCCATCCTTGATCAAATGGAATAGTTCATTGTATGTGTGCCCCCCCTCAATTCTAGTAGTGTAAGAAGTGTCTACATAAACAAACAATTTAACATCTTTAGTAGCTTGGGCTTCCATGATTGATTACTCTCCCTTGATATGTTTCTTCTCCTCTTTAATTGACAACTTTTTTGTTGTGGGGTCTGCTAGCCTATCAATGTTGTTTCTTCAGTATCCTCTATGATTTCAATTGCATCCTTTGGTTGGCCTCCTATTGATTTATCTTGTGCACCTTTCTTCCTCCTCCCATATCCTTTGGTATCAATGTAGAAATTATTGCATGTTAGCACAACACAAAAACATGGCACACGAGGTTTAGAACAAGAAATTGAATTGAATGAATTAACATATTCCTTCTAGCAATTTGAAATGAATATTAGTCTTTAAGGATGTAATATTAGTCCTGACTTAAGGTGCATGTTGTCATAGTATACATAGAGCTTTGAATTTTAGGTGAGATTTATAGTTTGAACCTGGGTTTTCTCAAAATAAACTCGTAGGGAAAAACAAAGGAAATCAGAGCTCATGCATGTGGGCCAGGTAGAATCTATGAACACTTTTTGAGGGTGGAAAGAAGAAATCTACTAGGATGCATGCAATCACTAACTGGATTTGAACTAAAGAAAAATTTGAATGCAATATGGATATTACCTCAAGCTAAAACAAAGATAATGCATCTAACTAGCTTATTTTAATAGAATAACTTACAAAGTGAACAAGAGCATTTTGGAATCAAGTACTTGGTGAGCGAAGTTGATGGATAGTTGGATATTTATGGGATATAAATCTCTTGAATTCCTCTATAGTTTCAAGTGTTATAAGGGGAAACAAGCATAACCAGGAAACATATGTCAATTATACTTATAAGTTTGATCATAAACATGAAGTTACTAACGTATGGCTTAGGCTTTAATGTCCTTGCTTCTTTCCTGTATCACAAGAAAAAATATTCTTTCCTATATCAGAAGAAAAATTATTAAAAATGTGAAAGATTCAAAATACGGATGCACTTGAAGCTCAAACACAAATCCTAGCGTTAGAAACACATTGGATATTGAATAAAAGTAGCCTCTCCAACAGCATGAATAGAACACAAACTTTCGACTCCGTTGTTTTCCGATATATGCAAGAAAAGTTTTTGGCAAGTGTTTGAGTACCTTGATATTGCAGAAAATTTGTCTTTGGAATTGTCTAAACATAAGCATATATCAGACAATAGATGCCAAAGGTATTTTATCTTATTTAGGAATCTCTTCCAAGGGTACAAGTCTCATTCAATCACATCAATTCTACACCCATGTAAGCATACACATTGGCAACTTTGCATAATAATAGTGTGTGAATACGTCTAATAAACAATGTTTCCTCAGAGAATAAATTAACTAACGTAGGAAGCTCAATTAACAATCTCAATTATATGGCGGTTAGCTTAATTCATACAAAAGTAAACCAAACTTACCTTATCTCGAAAGGCCGCTATGATTTCATCCTCTGTGAAGTATTCATCCTGCAGGCCTAGCACTATTAAAACACCACTACATAGAGAATTGCACATTGTACTTTCCATGTGTATATTGAAAGAACTTAATTCATGTGTTATTGTTTTTCTATTTTACCAACTTAAAATTCTTTTTCCATTGGAAAATAGTGAAATAGACAGTGATAGGTTCAACCTTTACTGACTTATAAATATGTTTCCATTAGAAAATAGTGAAATAGACAGTGGTACGGTTCAACCTAGTATGCAGCGAAGTTTTGTTACACAAAGGTCATCCAATAAAAATAAAGGCGTGTTACAGAACCTGACACGCGACCTTCCACACGTCGTGCTCCATGCACAAACTCGTTATGCTCAAATCACTTTCCATGTGTTTCTTAATCAACATATCTATACAACAATTTTACCGCATGTAAGTTGTCTCTTGCACACTGATTTTTGGTTTGCAGTAATCTTGAAGAAACTTCTTGAAGCATGATAGTTTGCAGTTGTCATAGAGTTTCAGAAACTAATTCCTTAGTCTCACAATGTAAGGAATTACTAGTATAAACACAATTTCATGAAATTTTACTCTAAATCTCATCTTAATACTTTTGTTGTCTTATCTCCGTGTCTTATATATTTACAATCCCCGAAATGAAAAGGGATCACGGTACCTCACAAACATGAGATTCATTTGATTTCATTTAAAGTTAGTTCACGTATTATGTTTGTTAATATGATTTTTAGAGTCGTTATCAGATTAATTTAATCTTTGCTTAGTACCTGCTATGCTATCATAGCGTGCCTCTATGAACGTAGGAATGCACTCTGTATTTCCAAGTATGGATCCTAGTGATATTAGCTGTGAAACGCCCTGGTATGTATCCTCTAAGCTCCAACTCTTATTTATTGCATGCATATGTTTACATGTTTACAGTTAGGATGCATATGTTTACAGTTGCTTCATGTCAGACTACATATGTTTACAATTAGGCTATATATGTTTACAGTTGTTTCATGTCATAACACTGATTTTATATATGTTTATAATTGTTTCATGTTATAACAGTAGTCTTACCTTACAATTATCCTCACCCATAAAGAAGTTTATGCAGATTGCTTAATTTATTTGAATGTTGCAGGGATAAAGAAGGATGACGTTGATGTTACTGTGGAGAATGGATAGGTCTTGAAGATCAGCAGGCAATGGAATCATAATAAGAGACAAGATGATTGTGGGGAGTGGTGGAAGGAAGAATACATGAGAAGATTTATACTACCTGAAAATTGAGATATCGAGCAAGCACATGCCAGTATGGATGACGGTGTTCTTGGAATCAGAATCTCAAAAACCAAGAAGAAAATGCAACCACCTACACTCCATTTAGTGGAGGTAACCAGAAAAAATAAAATCCCTAATTAGAGAAGAATCTGACAAATATTGTAGCTATTAAATATCTTGTAGCTATTAAATATCCGTAATCTGAGCCAAATATGGAAAACATTTTAGCTATTAAATATCTATAATTCTGTAATCCTAGCCAAATATGACAAAGATTTTAGTTATTAAATCCTACAAGAATTCTACTGGATTAATTTTAAAAAATGAAAAATTACCTTGGGAAGGTGCTAACTTCTAAGTCTGAGCATCCTTTTCATCTAGTAGCTTTCATGGTGTAAAAAATAGTTTGTAAAACTATTGTAAAAATCAGTGTGTAAAACTACTGCCAAAGGCTTGTTTTCCTTGACCCATGCAGAGAAGGAGTGATGCAGGAGCATCGTAAGCAACAAGCAAGCGCGAAGGCGGAAGACAACTAGAAAGCACCACCGCACATTGTTTTTTGAATTGTTTTGAAACATTAATGTAATAGTTAAGAGGAAGCACACTTAGATATTGTAAACATATCTTGAGTGATCCACTCTCATCTGTAGTAGGTGAAGGAATTTATACATAATTAATGTAAGTAGGTAGATTTAAATGCAGATTAGACAATTTAGAGCGTAGGAGGGAAAATCGACTATAGACACCCTCATCTTCTATCATTTGTAACATTAACATTATCAAGAAGAAGGAATAGAGCATAGAAGAGAGAAGAAACAGAGAGCTGTGTAGAAGAACCCATGTACAAAAGTTCTGAGATTAATATATGAAGCTTTGATTCAGACTCATGGTGTTCAAATACTTCCTGTGTATACATGCTAAATGTTATGCTCATGGTTGTTTTAATCTTTCTGTTGTACATTTGCGTTTATGCTATGTATGTATGATTTCATGTTGGGTATTTGAAGTTTGAGAGAGTAAGGAAATGAGTTTCAATTGTTTCTCTTCTTGAGTAAAAGTTCTAGCAAGGAGTGCAATGGAGTGTCTGCAAGGAGTGCGTTGACGGGTTCAGAGTTCACCTCTGAAAGCTCGGGAGGGATACTGTTGTTCTCATCTTCCACAGAAGTGCAAGTCGGGCACAGAAGCTATGCAAGGTGTGTGCAGGCTGGTTGGAAGTTCAGAACTTGTCAACCAAGGAGAGGGTTGAAGACTGCTATCGTAAGGAGTTGCGCAGAGTCAAAGGATTCAAATACTTAGACGTATTTGAAGAGTGTTGCAAGGAGTGTGTGCGGGAATCTCATAAGAGATTTGAGTTAGTGAAAGGAAGCTCAGGAGAGTTCATGCCCTCAAGGTGTTGAAGAGCAGAAGAGGAGTCTTTGGTCATCGTGTAGAGGCCAAGTTAGAACCGGAGTTCTTTGAGGAAAAGTTTGGACGGTCGAAATTCTTTGAGGAGAATCCTGAAATAGTGGGGATCGTTGGATCTGCGGAAGCTGTGAGAAGGATAACGGTTAGGATAGAGCCATCCTTTGGATAGCCTAGATTAACATCAACCATTGATCAAGATTTTCGGGGCCATCAGATCATTTCGGAGTTTTGGACTTCGGAACTCCGAGTTGCAAGTTTGGGTCTTAACACATCAAGTACCTGAAGTCCGAAAGGATTCTCATCAGTGTAGAGCGGAGAAGTGGAAGGTCGGAGTTTGGGGTTTTAGAAGTCTCGAGGGAGAGATTTCGAGACACAGCAGGGGAGAAAACCCGAAACGAAGAGGAGGCGACACGTGGAAGGACAGGAGACTTCCCGTCGAGTTTGTGAAACAACGAGGTGACGTACTATTTCAGAATTTCGGGATTTCAGAGACCGAAAGGTGGAGAGGATGCAAAGTTCGAGATTTCACATATCGAACTCCTGATACGCGAAATAACACTGACCGTTGGATCAAGGGAGAGTTCACAGCCATTGATCTCCTTAAAAGGGGGATTTCAGGATTTCGATAATTTGGGTTTTAGGATTTCGGGAGTTGAGGAGTAGAGTTGCACGACATCGCAACTCCCGAATTTTCGAAAGCCGAAAAGTCGAAATTGCCATGAGGAAGACCAAGTGATTGAATATTTTGGGTTTCGTAGGTCGAAGAGGTAAGGCACTCGACCAAGGGATTCACGAAATCGTGAAATCCGATATCCCGAAATAAAAGAGGAATTTCTTCAAAAGTGTTGTTGTGGGTAGATTTCCTGAAAGGGAAATAGAAGAGCCAGTCAAGCTCTCGGGCCAAGGAGAAGATCTTGTGCAGATCCCGACCTGCGGGTCTGGGGAGGGGTCTGCGTAAAGTTTGGTATCAGAGCCCTTCTCTATTTGTATATTTTAGACAGAGGGAGCAAGAAATATTTATAGCCATGCTGCCGAGAAGAAGAAACACACAAACACCCGATCCACCAAAGGAACGGGAAATGCCAAGAAGAAGGGGCAGGTGATTACCTGATCCACCAGAGGCAAGAGATGTGCATGAATTACGTGCTAGGATGGATGCTATGGAAATAGCACAGAGGCGTGTAGCCGGTGCTGGGGAGTGATTTCGAAAGTGAAAATGAAGTCGAACATGAAGGAGAAGAAGTTGTAGCCGAAGATGCAGCAAATGAACGCCTACTCAGGGTTGTTGCAAGGATAGGTGCCAGGGAAAAAATGGATATTCCAGTATATGAAGGAAACATGGATGTTGAAGAGCTTCTAGACTAGATTAGAGCTCTGGACACGTATTTTGACTATGAAGATGTCAAGGAAGACAAAAAGGTTAAACATGCTGTCACAAGACTTAAAGGACATGCAACATTATGGTGGGATGAACTACAAGTTGACAGACACTGCAAAGGAAAGAAGAAAATCAAGAGTTGGGATAGAATGATTGCGAAGATGAAAGCAAAATTCATACCCAAGGATTACCAAATTACTCTGTTTTGAAGAATGAAAAAATTGAGACAGAAACTGATGTCAGTGAAAGAGTATATTGAAGAGTTCTACAAACTAAACATCAGGGTAGGTCATCGTGAAAGTGATGATGAAAAGGTTTACAGGTATATGAATGGTCTGAGATACGACATTGAGGATGAGATGAGCATGGTGACCATCCGAATGATGGAAGATGCTTATCAGATGGCTCTAAAGGCTGAAGAGAAGCTGAGCTGAAAGCAGGGTCAAAGAGGATGAGGCAGAAGTCATCCTAGAGGAAAAATAGTTGTCCAAGATAGGAATCATAAGCCTAAGGAAGAGTGGAAGAAACCTTAACCTCAAATTGAGAGAGGTGGAAGCTCATAGAGAGGGTAGTATGCCGAACAGAGAGGACAGTATGCTGATAATAACACTTTTCCTCGCGCTAGAGGAAGAGGAAGAGGCAGAGGTGGAGTAATAAAATGCTTCACATGCAGAAAGAATGGACACAAGTCTTATGAATGTCCAGATAAGAAGAAATAAGGTGGTGAGACTCACATTGCCGAAGCACAAAGGCAGAATGTTGAAGCAGAGGATGCTGAAGGTGGAAGATCACTGGTGATGAGGAAGGTTCTCTTAACGCTAGAAAAGGAGGCAGAGAATCCAGTGCAAAGGAACAATCTTTTTCGAACTGCTTGCAAGACCAAAGACAGGGTATGTAAGGTCATTGTGGATAGTGGTAGCACATAAAATCTCGTTTCTACAGAGATGGTAGAAAAGCTGGAGCTGGAGACTATTGAACATCCAAGCCCATACAGAGTTTCATGGCTACAAAAAGGACATCAGGTAAATGTCACTAAACAATGTTTAGTTGAATTAAAAATAGGGGGATATAACGATAAGATATTATGTGATGTCATTCCCATGGATTTTTGTCATCTATTGCTAGGTTGACTGTGGCAATATGACAGGAATGTGATTCATGATGGGAGAAAGAACACATACACCCTAGAGAAGAATGGGAGAACTCACATGTTGTTGTCGATTAAGGATAAAGAAGTGAAACCAGAAGTAAGCAACACTGTACTTCTCATGAGTGGGAAGGAACTTCTTAAGGAGGTTAAGAAGAAGGAAGATCCACAATTCATTGTGGTCAGGAAACCTAGAATTGTTTTGACCAACACAAGAGTGGATGATTTACCAGAGGAAATCCATCAGCTACTGGAAGAATTTGCTGATATAGTAGTGGACAAACTACCTCATTCGTTGCCACCTATCAGAAGTATAAGTCATCATATCAATCTTATACCTAGAGCTCGTTTACCAAACAAAGCAGCGTACATATTGATGCCGCAAGAGATTGAAGAGGTCAAGAGACAGGTCCAGGATTTAATGGACAAAGGATTGGTTAGAGAAAGCTTGAGTCCATGCACTATTCCAACAATGCTCAGTCCAAAGAAAGATGGAGGCTGGAGGATGTGTACATATTCAAGAGCGATCAACAAGATTACCATCAGGTATAGATTTCCATTGCCAAGAATGGATGATTTGATGGATTGCTTGAGTGGAGCGAAATTTTTTTCAAAGATTGATTTGAAAAGTGGATATCATCAAATCCAAATGAGAGCAGATGTCAAAAGGTTTGTGGACAGATGCAGAACTTGTCAGCACACAAAAGAAGGAAACAAAACATAGGGTTATATTAGCTGCTACCCATACCAGAGAGGCCGTGGGATGCAGTAAGCATGGATTTTGTGTTAGGGCTGCCAAGAACACAAAGAGGGTTTGATTCAATATTTGTGATTGTAGACATATTTTCTAAAATGGCACATTTCATACCATGTCAGAAAACCAGCGACGCAACTCACATTGCGAACCTGTTTTTCAAAGAAGTTGTCAGACTTCACGACTTACCAAGGCGTATAGTTTCAGATCGAGACACCAAGTTCGTGGGACATTTCTGGAGGACTTTATGGAAGAAGTTGGGGACAAAGTTGTCTTTTATCTCATCTTATTATCCTCAGACGGATGGGCAAACCAAAGTTGTGAACAAAAGATTGGGAGATTTACTAAGGAGCCTAGTGACTAAACACCATAGTTAGTGGGATCACATTCTGCCACTGGCAGAATTTGCTTACAATGATTTGATCAATAGAAGCACGAGGACGATTCTATTTCATGTTGTTTATGGAATGCAACCCAGGGGAGTTTCTGAACTGAAGGATTCAGAACAGGATGACACTAGAAGTGCTAGTGTAGAAGATTTTGTAGAGGCAATGAAAGAACTTCACAACCAAGTGAAGGAGCGATTGCAGAACTCGAGCCAAGAGTACAAGCGCAGAGCAGATCAACACAGAAGAGAAATTCAATTTGAAGTTGGTGATTTGATTCTTGCACATCTAAGGAAGGAGAGGTTCCCAAGGGGAACATATAACAAACTAAAAATGAAGAAGAGTGGACTGTGCAAGGTCTTAAGGAAATTTGGGGCAAATGCATATGAGATCGAATTACCCAATGGGATCGAAATTTCACCGATATTCAACATCTCATATTTGTACCCTTATAGAACTAAAGAAGCAGGAATAGACAGTGAACAAACAAAGGTTCAGTGGGCTAAACAAATGCATGTAGCTGGAAAGCCACATATGGAGAGTATACTTGACAAGAGAGTCAACAAGAGGACTAGGAGAAAAGAGTATTTTGAATACTTGGTCAAATGGAAGGGACATCCAGAATGAAGCAGACATTCAAAAGCATGGGCAGAAAGTGCAAGAGCTCATGAGCAGGAGTTCATGAAAATTTTCAAGCGAGGGAGTATGATGCAGGAGCATCGTAAGCAGCAAGCAAGCGCGAAGGCAGAAGACAAATGGAAAGCACCAGTGCACATTTTTTTTTGAAATGTTTTGAAACATTAATGTAATAGTTAAGAGGAATCACACTTAGATATTTTAAACAGATCTTGAGCGATCCACTCTCATATGTAGTAGGTGAAGGCATTTATACATAATTAGTGTAAGTAGGTAGATTTAAATGCAGATTAGATAGTTTAGAGCATAGGAGGGAAAACCGACTATAGACACCCTCATCTTCTATCATTTGTAACATTAACATTATCAAGAAGAAGGAATAGAGCATAGAAGAGAGAAGAAGCAGAGAGCTGTGTAGAAGAACTCATGTACAGAAGTTCTGATATTAATATATGAAGCTTTGATTTAGACTCATGGTGTTCAAATACTTCCTGTGTATACATGTTGAATGTTATGCTCATGGTTGTTTTACTCTTTCTGTTGTACATTTGCTTTTATGCTATGTATGTATGATTTCATGTTCGGTATTTGAAGTCTGAGAGAGTAAGGAAATGAGTTTCAATTATTTCTCTTCTTGAGTAAAAGTTCTTGCAAGGAGTGCAGTGGAGCATCCGCAAGGAGTGCGTTGACGGGTTCAGAGTTCACCTTTGAAAGATCAGGAGGGATACCATTGTTCTCATCTTCCGTAGAAGTGAAAGTTAGGAACAAAAGTTGTGCAAGGTGTGCGCAGGCTGGTTGGAAGTTCAGAACTTGTCAACCAAGGAGAGGGTTAAAGACTGTTGTTGCAAGGAGTTGCACAGAGTCAAAGGATTCAAATACTTAGACGTATTTGAAGAGTGTCACAAGGAGTGCGTGCAGAAATATCATAGGAGATTTGAGTTAGTGAAAGGAAGCTCAGGAGAGTTCGTGCCCTCAAGGTGTTGAAGAGAAAAACAGGAGTCTTTAGTCATCGTGTAGAGGCTAAGTTAGAAGCAGGGTTCTTTGAGGAAAAGTTTGGATTGTCAAAATTCTTCGAGGAGAATCCTGAAACAGTGGGGATCATTGGATCTGCGGAAGATGCGAGAGGGATAACGGTCAGGACAGATCCATCCTTTGGATAGCCTAGATTAACGTCAACCGTTGATCAAGATTTCTGGGGCCGTCAGATCATTTCAGAGTTTCGGACTTCAGAAGTCCGAGTTGCAAGTTTGGGTCTTGACACATCAAGTACCCGAAGTCCGAAATGATTCTCATCAGTGTAGAGCGGAGAAGTGGAAGGTCAGAGTTCGGGGTTTTAGAAGTCTCGAGGGAGAGAGTTCGAGACACAGCAGGGGAGAAAACTCGAAATGAAGAGGAGGTGACACATGGAAGGACAAGAGACTTCCCGTTGAGTTTGTGAAACAATGAGGTGACATACTATTTCAGAATTTCAGGATTTCGGAGACCGAAAGGTGGAGAGGATGGAAAGTTCGAGCTTTGGCATATCGAACTCCCAATATGCAAAATAGCACGGACCGTTCGATCAAGGGAGAGTTCACAGCCGTTGATCTCCTTAAAAGGGGGATTTTGGGGTTTCGGTAATTTGGGTTTCGGGATTTCAGGAGTCGAGGAGTAGAGTTGCACGACATCGCAACTCCCGAATTCGCGAAAGCCGAAAAGATGAAATTAACATTAGGAAGACCAAGTGATTGAATATTTTGGGTTTCGGAGGTCGAAGAGGTAAGGTGCTCGACCAAGGGATTCGCGAAATCCGATATCTCGAAATAAAAGAGGAATTTTCTCAAAAGTGTTGTTGTGGGTAGATTTCCCGAAAGGGAAATAGAAGAGCCAGTCGAGCTCTCGGGAAAAGGAGAAGATCCTGTGCAGATCCTGACCTGCGGGTTTGGGGAGGGGTTTGCTTTAAGGAGATAGAGGCCATGGAAGAGGGATTTCCAAAGAAGAAACTAAAGGAGGAGGATGTAGATCTTAATTGAGTCCACATCTTATTGCAGGAGCCGCTTGCAGTTTCTCTTATGCTAGCGCAACCCAAGAAGAGAAAGGAACACACATCCAAGCTCCCACCGAGATTAGTTTTCCAAGATTTGAGGGTATAGAATAAGTGAACAACTTGATAATAATCATTTAAATGGAGAAGAGTTGACTGACCCTTCCACATTCTACTTGTAATGGTGTTATTCCCTTCTATGTTTCTTTTCATAGATGGAGAAGGGTTGGCAGACCCTTCTTCCATCTCATTATAATCACATTAAATGATGGAATTAGTTGGTTGAATTACTTGATGATAAACATGTAACTACAGAAGAGTCGACTGACCTTTCCAAATTCTACATGTGATGCTATTATATCAAGGATCATGGGATTTCATTCAAGATTGCAAGTAGTATGAAGAAGGGTTGACTCATACATATCATGGATGGATAAAGTTCAATTGACCCTTCTTCTATCCTACTCTAAACACTTTATATAAGGGAACCAATTAGGTGATTGATATGACAATAAGAATGTAAATGTAGAGGAGTTAGTCAACCCATCCATATTTTAGTTGTAATATTGTTATATCTAGATATCATTTGATTTCATTAAATATTGCAATTAGCATGGAGAAGGGTCTACCAATTCTTCTTATAAATAGAGAAAGGTCGATTGACTCTTTTCTTATCTCACTCTAATCACTTTATATAAGGGAATCGATTAGGTGACTAATACAACGATAATAATGTAAATATGGAAGAGTTTATCTACCCTTCTATATTTTAGTTGTAATCTTCTTATATCTATACAACAACAATAATGTAAATATAGAAGAGTTTGCCTACCCTTTTATATTTTAGTTGCAATCTTCTTATATCTAATTATCATTGGATTTCATTAAAAAAATGCAAGTGTTATGGATAAGGGTAAATCAATTCTTCTCATTAATAAATAAAGGTTGGACAACCCGTCTCTTATCTCACTCTAATCAATTTCAATTTATATAAGGGAACTAGTTAAATAATGTATATGATAATAAGAATGTAACTATAAAAAACTTTGTCAAGCCCTTCCATACTTTAGTTGTAATAATATTATATTTATAAATAATAAGATTTTATTATAAATATAAAGTATTATGAAAAAATGATTAAGCATGAAGAAGGTTCATATAACCTTCCTAAATTTATAGGAGTGATGGAAATTTAGTTTTCCATAAGAATGTTATTTATAACTCAAGCTAAAATATACATGGAGAAGAGTTAAAGGTCCTTTCTATGTTTGCATGGATGTAATGCCAGGGATATATCCTCATTGTTCTACTAAAGAACAATGATCCATGTATGGGTCAAAGTAATTAGGTCCTTTCTATGTTTGCAAGGTCCTTTATATGTTTGCATGTATGTAGTGCAAGGGATATATCTTCATTGTTCTACTAAAGAACAATGATCCATGTATGGGTCAAAATAATTAGAAATATAATCATGTAATAGATGTGATTTTCTATTATTATATTTGAAAGGATATTTTATTGTTGTGATTATAAATTGTTGTTATTAAATATTGTGTATAGTTTTATAAAAAATAGTTGAAATATATAAAATATTAATAATATAATTATTTACATACATTAAATAAATATAAATTATATTTATAGAAAAATAATCACAATAATATAAACTTAAAATTTTTGTCTAAGCTTAAAATTTCAAATTTATGAAATAAATATAATGTTAATAATATAATTAGACACACATTTATCACAACAATGTCAAATAAAAAAAATTCGTCTAAACACAAAATTTGAAAACATTAGATTTCTTGCACATGTTGGAAATTCCTGCTCCTAGCTGATTAATATAAATAATCTTTCCAAATCCATTATTCCAATATAAATAATCTTTCCAAATCCATTATTCCATTTTTTATAATATTTTTCTTGTGATCTATGATAGTATAGTAGAGGGACGAATGTGATTCTAAAAGAAAGGAAAGAATGTTGGTGATATGTTGAAACACTACTAATGTTTTTCACATAATTGTGTAAAAGGAGGGAAGGAAGAGATTCAACATTATTATACCTGTCATCCATGTATGGTATATAGTGATTGTTAGGTTATTGACCAACTATTAGTTGAGGTTTGATTAAAAAAAATGAGCTTTATCAAAAGTATAACATTACAAAATGATTTTATTTATTTATTTTAATTAGTTTAAATCATTTTTTCTGATGTTTGATTGGTGGTTCAAATGACCCTGTTATTGCAGAGCGATCCAAATTTTTCACCTCAATCTTAGTTTAAAGCATAGGTTTGCCGAGTAATTTTTCCTCAACTGAGTAATGTTGGAAATAAAGTCCAGCGTTACTTGTAAACAATAAATGTTTGTTTTTCAATGTGATATTTATACTATGAGTTTACATTGATTTTCAATTTCCCTGATAGCCTGGTTGTCATGGTCGTTGTTTGAGTGGCAATGTCGTGGTTGTTTGTTGAGTGGCAATGTGGCGATCTCCATGCTGACATGGGTATAGCATGCAATTTCTTGCTCTGCCTCAAATGAGAATGCACTCTCACCATTTAGAGTGCCTATTAGTAGAGTAGTAACTACTTCATTCTCTGCATCTGTTGTGCTTCATTCTCTCCATCCGTTGTCTTTGCATATGGGTTTTGAAAATACATTGTCTCTGCATCTTGGATTTCCATCTTGTCCAGATGCGTTGACAACAATCCTTATCAAGCAAGGTCTTGTCATTGATTTTTTGTTGTGAATCAAGGTCTCAACCATCATTCCTGCATTAATTGGTACAAGGTAAATGTGACTCGAAATATCAACTTGGTTTTTTAAATATGGTGCAGTTTTAAATAGTGGGTTTGCCAAATTTTGTTCTTTTCCATGTAGGTGAAGCAAGTACTAAAAGGAGTTCTCATTAAAACATGGCACACAAATATGGAGTTCAAGATATCTAGTTTAAGTGATGAACAGTGCAAACATCAACGGTATCAATCTCGTCATATTCTTATGACGCCCTATTTCTATGCTTCCTTTCATTTTTTTAAGAGATTAAACTGTCTATGTTTAGAAATGGGTATTTTCATTTAACACCTTTGGTTACTCGTAGGTTGTATTCGTCCTTGATTTTCTAAATTTGTAGAGAGGCCGAGAGCTCTGCATCACCACTCTTTAGCAACATTTTTTCTTTCTTGTCTGCATCTGGGTTTTGAAAGCACAACTATGAGTGCATGTCCTTCGTCCTTGATTTTCTAAATTTGTATAGAGGTCGAGAGCTCCACATCACCACTCTTTAGTAAAAAAAAATATTTCTTGTTTGGATTTTGAAAGCACAATTATGAGTGTGTGTCCTTGGTCCTTGATTTTCTAAATTTATGGAGAGGGCAAGAGCTCTGCATCACCACTATTTGGAAACATTTTCTCTTTATTGTCATCTATATGCAATAACCATGGTCATGGATAAAAAAACAGAGTCCATAAGGCAGGCAAGATGACTAGGTAATATTATTTTAAAATTTAAAATTACAGTAAAAAATAATGTTAAAAATGTTACGTATCTATTAAATATGCCAATTGTGTAGTGTTATTGCTATTTCTACCTTGGGAGATGATGTTGAGGATGGTTGCAACTAGGTTGGATGCTGGAATAAGATCTCACTCGGCTCGTGCAATGTTATTGCTATTGCTACCTTGGGAGATGATGTTGAGGATGGTTGCAACTAGCTTGGATGTTGGAACAAGCTCTCACTCAGCTCCTATAATTTCTAGTGGATCAATGGTACCACCAAGCCCATATTTGCTAGTTTGAACCCTTCTCATCCCGACTATAGAGAAAAATACTATTTCTGGCATCTCTTAAAATACTATTTCTGGCATCTCTTATGGCTTCTTGGTGGAGACATCATCTTCTCTACTAGACGGATCCTTATGATCCTTCCATTTTTTTCCCAGCATTTGCACCAACATTAGGCTTTTATATTGCAATAGAGGCCTTGTCTCTTTTCTTGTTTTAGCTAAAAGAATAGAAAAATACATGTTATAGCTATGAGCTACATTGCTTGAAAAGAAATTCGATCTGTGGTAGCTGCAATTTCTCCTCAAGGATACCAAATTCAATATGTTTCAAGGAATTTGGAACTAAAACCCGTCACAAAGAAAATGCTTGCCACCTCATGGATTTCCCTTTAATGTCACCTTTGTACATGAAATAAAGCATAAAAATGCAAACAACTCCAGATTAAGTTTTCTCTTTAATGTCAGAATCAAAATATATTAAATGTGTGTCTGGTGGCCTGGTGTTCTTGGATTGATTTATTGGACCACCCTTCATCATTGCATAGTTACATTCAACAATTATTTTTCCTTCAAATATCTTTATCACCATCTTAACTATCCCCACATGTGTGAATTAAACATATTGTGCCACCTAAACCCTGGAGAGGGACAAATGTCATCCTCCCAAATAAAAGAAAATATAAAATATTTTAAAATCCATAAACAAAACCGAGGGTTTGAGAACTTTGCCCTACATAAACCACTCAATCCCTTCCAACTTCTTCAACCGATTCGCGTTGCAGGGTTAGCAATGAGGTTGCAATTATACGAGTCCAGGTTTTGAATCTCAATGTATCTTTTTTTTTACTTTTGCCATTTAGTTTACCCCATGAATTTATACTGGTTTATAGTTGTGAGCTCTCTAATGTCTGGCTATGTAACTAGTTTATAGTTGCATTGTGAGGTCTATATAATGAATAAATTAGATTTGCTCGATGGGTTTTTTGTCTTTGGTTGTTCAATTCAAGGATCTAGGGTTCCTCTAACGTGCCACTTATAAAATTTGTTCAGGGTTGGGTTATTTAATATGTCCACTAAAATTTTAGATGTATTGCATAGGATCTTACAATGTTTATTAATAAATAACAGTTAAAATCATGATTTCGCGAAATCATGATAAATTTGTGTTCCATTATGATCGTGTTGAACTTTTCTTCCCGGTTTTCATCATAATACTTCCGCTCTCACATCAGTAAGAAAATATTAGTATAATTAGAATTTGCACTGGAACATAAACCAGGGCCCAACAACGAAGAAGCAAATCGATATTTCATAATCAATTTGACATTTTCGGGGCATAATCTACCAGACAAAGCATACTCTAGTGTTATGAGATTAGTAATGTTACTCCATTCCAAACTACAACCAAGTTTTACCATTACTGATACTTTGGATGCATATCCCACCAAAACGTCATGTCCATGAAATTTCAGAATACGATTTTACATGTTACACAATTCTCTATATTTAGCCAAAGTCAGTAAAGTCGTTCTCGCCGCAAAACCATGTCAAAAACTACTACAACTATTATTTTATTATACCTGCATAGTGGCACGTATACGTTGCCATGCAACCTTGTTCTATTAAGGGATTCCCCACTATTCTACTAAGTAATCCAATATAAATTTAAAAGGGATTCACCATTATTCCACTAAGGTATTCACAAGTATTATAGGTACCTCTAACTTAATGAAATCACTTGAAATTGAATGAAATTTATGAATTTTTTTTTGTTTCCTTTATTTCTCCATAACCATGTGAAACGTATATATGTTTGTTGGCCTACCTTAAATTAATGTTGTAAGTTTGTTTCCTATTGTAGTTTACCCTGTCCTCCTAATTGATAGTCGAAATCTTATGATTTGGTTTACAATTTATGGAAAAGGTTAAAAAAAATCATTTGAGAAATTTTCACTTTTTATACAGTAGTTTAAATGGGATTGATGTTGAAAATTTCAAATGCACGACATATTGAAAATTTGAAATGGGTAAGGTATTGAAATTTTGAAATCTTCATATGCTGAACATTTTAATTTGGTAGTAGTTTGAAATCTTGAAATGGGCATGATGATGGAATTCTAAAACACGCGATATGTTTAAAATATAAAATGGGGGGATTTGAAATCTTATAATATATCATTTTTGTTGATATGATTAATTATTACAAAATAATTCTTCACTAATCCATCGTCTATGTCACCAATATTTGCATAAGCTACAATGACGGAGCTGCTCAGTCGAATGGATCCAGATGCGGAGCTGGAGGTTTTCTCAAATCACATCAGTCCAGAATCACTAACTGGTTCATCAACTGTGGCTCTGGCACAAATACAAAAGCTGAGCTTTTGGGTTTATGGACCACGCTCACACTTGCTGCTCTTTGGTCTGTCGATGATCTCCACGTCCAAGGTGACTCGAGAGTGATAATTGACTGGATCACAAACAGGAGCAAGCTCAACTCCATTCATTTAGAAGGTTGGATGCAGAAAACGAGAGATCTTCTTCAGCTTTTCTCCAATATCAATTTCCTTCATGTGCCTCGTTCCCACAATAAGGCTGCTGACGTTCTCTCCAAGAGAGCCTTATCAGAGGTGGTTGGGAGGCTCTC
Organism: Picea engelmannii; assembly: GCA_009831015.1. NCBI lineage: Eukaryota > Viridiplantae > Streptophyta > Pinopsida > Pinales > Pinaceae > Picea > Picea engelmannii. Next base: position 135,553 of record ML784420.1, read on the forward strand.
GATCTACCACAGTGATAAAGGGATCGAGAGTCCCATCACCACTATTGACATATTTGAATGAGGCGGCTAGTCCCTTTTCGCAGCACTGAATCCAGCGCTGGAATTGATCTTGACTGGGTTGTTATCGGTCTTGTATGGAATATGGCTCAAGCATGAATGTTCTTTAACTTCAGTGTTTTGCTGGTCTGGATCGGCACTGTCAGTGCATTTGATCAATAGTCTACCTCACACTATTTGTAAATGAATTTATATGCAATATAAATTTGAGTTAATTTTTTTTGGAAAAAAAAAAAAGCTACAAATTTTGAATGAAATGAATCATTATCCTAAGGGGAATGAGAAGAATGGGTGCTAGAATGAAAATGGTGCTAAACTTAGGAAACCCATTGAGGTGGAGTCAAATAAGTGTTATGTGGAACTCCAAAATGATGAGACAACTTGGCTACATAGGGTGGAACTTGTTGACTCATGATTTGTCACCTTCTATAAGAGATCACAAAGAGTTGTGAAGCCTATATATATGTTTTTTAAATTTTTTAATAAATATAATCGGTGGGGTCCCTTAGGAGAAAAAACTGGGATGATAAAATCCTAGCATGACATTCTCTCTCAGCATTTTGGCATGATATCAGTTTCAGTTTGAAGCATCATTTCAAATATGGCATTTAAAATCAATGACTTAATGATCCCTAGCATCCTACATGACATTTTATGAATGAATATTTACTTCATGATAATGAATGGTTTTAAAGAGATATGTATGTTTGGATCATGGTTTAAAGGATTATACAAAACATTGGTTTGTATAGCTAGCAAGTATGTTGTGTGGAAGTTTTAAAAGGCATAAGACTTGTGATCAAAATGATATTTGATAAGTTACAAAGGTACTTGGCTTTCTTCTAAGAATTATGTTGTAGCATTGATTGGCAACATTGAGCATGATATCAAAGGAGTTATTTATTTTCAAAATGTTATGATCTTTGGTTTTCCTACATGGTTATATACCTAATGAATTAAAAGTTTAAAATTTTAATGCTCATACTTACCATGGTATTCAAATATTGAAGTTTAGTGTGGAATAATGTAACATCCCGCTTTAATTGAGCACACTATCATTGACTTATTCTTTGAGGATACTTTCTTACAAGTGATCCAGGTATGGTACTTTGTGATTTCATTCAAATTATGGGTTATATATGATGAGGTTGAGGTGTTATGGCTAATTGATTATATTGATGTATATATATTGACAGATGATTTTGACGAGTCGTCCTAAGTGTGAAGGACACTTGACATATTAAGGATGTTGATGGCATCGATGGATTCTCTTGGAACCCAGATTGAGTCAAGGAGTGGATTGTATTTATTGAGTATTTCATTTCATGCACATATGTTGTATGATTGATTTTAGTATATATATATGTGTGTGTGTGTGTGTATGTGTGTGTGTGTGGAGGATACTTTCTTACAAGTGATCCAGGTATGGTACTTTGTGATTTCATTCAAATTATGGGTTATATATGATGCTATGGATAATTGATTATATTGATCTATATATATTGACAGATGATTTTGACGAGTCGTCCTAAGTGTGAAGGACAGATGACATATTAAGGATGTTGATGGCATCGATGGATTCTCTTGGAACCTAGATTGAGTCAAGGAGTGGATTGTATTTATTGAGTATTTCATTTCACACACATATGTTGTATGATTGATTTTAGTAAAGATGTGTGTGTGTGTGTGTGTGTGTGGAATTGTTTACAACATTTTGTCAATGGATGAAGGTTTGATGATGCTTATATATATATGTGGAATTGTTTACAACATTTTGTCAATGGATGAAGGTTTGATGATGCTTGTTAATCTGACTCACATAAGGAGTAGAGGGGCCACATGCACAAAAAATAGACATTTGGGGAGAGGTGTGACAACGTCCCTGTCACATCCTACTAGCACTCCCACCGTGGTTTGAATTGTAGGTTAATAATTACCTAGTTCAAAGGGTCCATGATGTTGTGAGGGAAATCTGAGATAGTCACTCATGAAGATTTCTAAGGAGTGCGCAATAAAGCAGAGTTTGTATTCCTTAGAATCCCTTAGTCTCTCACAAGGTCGACCGAGTGGAGTATTGACTCCAAGGGTCCGAAAACTTCCAAAAAAATTCTAAGAGAGTGGCACCTTTGGAGCACAGAGTTGCATCTTGAAGGGCACATCGCATAATTTAAAAATTGAAGTCAATAAATCTAGGTGGCCTAGAAAACATTGAATTATTTAGGCCTTGTTGGATTAACTAATTAATTAAATGATAGATTATTAGTTGAGAATCCTAACAAGATTCAAAGCCTAAGTCTAAGATTTGTCCTAAGTATAAGTTTGATTTGGGAACTATCTAAAATATTAAAGTGGGGATAAATATAATACTAGGAAAGGGGGTGGTAAAATATAAAGAATTAATAAAATGCACATGTGTGCATGAAATTGATAAAAATGAAATTTAAATAGAAATAAATAATAACTTGAGAGTTTGGTTGTACATAGAATAGAAGCTAAAGACAAACTACACTAGTCTAACTAGAAGGATACTCCTAATTAAAATCTAACTAAGATCTAGCTAGGGAACACTCCTTAAATGAGAATCTAGGGAACAAAGGGACACCTAGGAGTGAAAATAGGAACACATTGAGGTGTGAGGGTTTTTGACCTTTTTAATTAAAATAAAATTGGTAATTACTGGAGTAACTTGGGGAGATTGTGACAAGTGTGTGAGTGAGTAATCCAAATTAAAATTGACTCAAAAGTTAATTATCTGTGCATGATGACATGTGTTAATGAAGAAAAGTCTATAAGAACAAATTATGGAGAAGGAAAAAGGATCTGATTCCTGAGCATTGTTACGCTACCAAATTTTAATTGGACTATGTTTTACTTGTGAGAGTTGGGATACCAAGCTTGTAAAAAGAGTGGAAGCTCTTCCTTGTGAGGGAAAGCCTTGGAGATATATTGTTGGTTTTTTTTTGTGTGGCCCCTTTGTGGCTCGGGGGGCTAAGGGGAGAGAAGAGTACGCCTAGAATTGGTTGGGAGGTACTGGTGAAGTATCTATGATTAGAAAGCGAAGGAAAGGAAGGAGTGCAAGACTTGAAGGCTTCTTCAACACACAACATTCCTTGGTGCTGGTATTTTATATATTCATAATTGTATTCATAGTATTAGTGTAGTTGTAAGTTAGACTATTAGAGACACTGTAGATTCACTAGAAAGTATAAATCCCAAATGCTACAACTTCAGTCAACAGATAATAATTATAATGGTTGTATTCTTTAAATTTCTTTGAATTTCAGATGTCCTCGCAAATCCAAATTTGAGTGGCTTGATTTTCATAGTATATCTTATTTTATATTGGTGCATGATCCATGTTCTAAAATGCGTAGGTTACCCATTGTGAAGTTGTATGATCATATTTTAGTTGAAATTATTTAAGGACATTGTTGGTGTATTTATCATTGGTAAACTGTGGAATCAAGTCCAATTTTTGTATTCATGAGTTTTCTATTGGAAACTTTGTTGAATCCTAAATTAATTCATTCTGTGGAAACTCTATTGCTTTAGACTTTTAGTGTGAATTTTGTATCATGGAAATCTCTATGGAAATTTTCTTTCAATTCATGGTAATATCGATTCTGTTGATTTTGTGTAAATCTGATTGTAATGAGTTCCTCTATTGAATTTCATTTAGCTCCTAATAAATTTTTATGATGAGATCCTTGTCAGATTGTAATTTAGATCCACATTTTATCAAACTCCCTGTTTAGTTTATGATAAATTTCAATTCTGTCGAATGGTGGATTCCCGATGGTTTTGTTTAATCTAAATCTATTGTTTTCTCTGATTTAAATTCTCGGTTAACCAAAGTTATCACTAACGAGGAATATTTGTGCTATAGTATCTTAATTTCAAACTTTGGGATCTTGGAATGTCTGTGCGAAGGTCTCTAGATTTATTTTTTTACTTACTTCATTCCTGGGCATTATCCCCTTTTCCTTAACAAGTTAGGCATGTGACCATGGGTTAGAACCTAGTGTTTGACAAAGGATGTTATTCTAAGCTCTAGAGGTTCTTTAACTTCTACACTCCTTTACTCCCAAAGTGTTAAATGATTGAATCTGATCATGAGTTGAGCTGACCAAGAGTTGTGGGTTAACCTTACCCCACCTTTATCTGTTAACTTTTAGTAAACTAATCTAATGACTAATTTTTCTCCCTGATCAATGGTTAACATGTACTCCAGAGTTCAGAACTCTGTGAGTTTTCTTTCTTTTGCATCAACAACCCTTTTTCCTCCGGAGTGTCGAACTGTCAAACCTTCGAAGATCCAAGGCTCAAAGATCTAATGGTCCTTGATTGATCGTTAGATCTACGGATGAAATTTACTCTGGGAGTTCAGAACTTCGGGGTTTCGTAATATTAAACGGTTACCTTTCAACTTAGCCAGAGAGATGAATCTCGAATAAACTAAGGAGATAATTGGTTCTCACACCTTGGTCAAATCTATGGCCATGAGGAACTATGGGATTCCGATCTTTTTATGTTTTTGTTGTTGCAACTCTCATTTCCTACGAATTTGCGAAGGCCAAACCCACAAATTGGATGGGCCTTGTTAAAATTTCGACAATGGTCATGATTAAATCTAGGCTCCGAGAGTTAGAGATTTTTCACCCAAAGAAACTTCAACCATCACCTCCCAAATGGACAAATTCTGAATACTCGGATCTATGGACACGTGTACCCAACGTTCGATGATAATTATTTAATCTAGACTTCGGGACTCCGGGAGTCCCTTAACCTTAACAAAATGACTCTAATCTTCATCGGATTATTGAACCTATGAAATATGAAGGCTCGTAGATCTAATGACCCATAATCGATCGTCAGATCTATAACTATGCTTCACTTCAGGACTTCGGAGCTTTAGGGTTTTCTTCACTCTTTACAGCTATGAACCTAACAAGCCAAATTGTCAAACCCTTGAGGATCCAATGACTAGTACTCACTCACCAATTTACGGTGTAGTTTCACTCCACGACTTCAAGCTTCAGGGCTCACTTAATACAACAACTATAATCCACTGAAGTAACGAATATCGAAGGTCTTAAGGTTTAATGGGTGTGCATATCCTATCTGATCAAATGATTATGAGGATTTCGACTCCTCATGATCATATCTCGTCCACTAATTTCCTTCGAATGCATTTAAAACTATTTATTTCCTCTCTTGAACCCTGCATGTGTTGTTTCTCCTGAACGTTACCTTTGAATTGAACTCCAACGCTCAATAGAACATCTCTCATGAGCTCTGGACTCTAATTGTAGAGTGCGTTCTTACGCCTCCCCTATGTAATATAACACTGTCTTTTATGAGCTTTGTACTTCCGAAAGTTATGAATTGTGCCTAACTTGAGAGGGTCTTTGTGCATTCATAAGTTGTTTCTGAAACTTTGGGCTTTCATGGAGCTTGTCTATGCACTTCTAGAGTTAGTTGTGGAAGTGTTGTAGTATGATACTAGGAGGGAAGCTTCGTGATTCTTACAGAAATTTTAACTCATTCTTAGAATATAATTTCGCTCGATTACATAATCCTTTCTTCACTGTATCAGTTGGTTCACAAGGTGCAAAGTAAGATTATGGTGACTACTTTTTGTTAAGATATTTTCTCTCATGTTCCTTTTCTCTTTTAAATTGTGATGCAGATCATATATCTATCTACTTGGTTGTACATTGTAGGGTGGTCGCACTTATTTTAGGTAAACATAAGTAATATTGAAATTGTCATAAATGATAGATTGTCTATTTAAGGGACTCTATATTTTACTGTTAAGTTTTTGTCATGATTCTATTGAAATTCTTCCTCACCTTTAATTCAGTAAGATGATGAGTTATTGTAATAGCATACATTGTGTTATGAGGTGATGAATGATATACCAGATTCTCTATGTTCTTTTGAAGAATTTGTAGTAAGGAATGTTGAGATTTATAGTTGAACTTTAGAATAGATAAAGTTACGGGAATTAGATACTTCCTTGTTCCTCAGAATAGTCGCCAGTCTTGAGACCTTAAATGGTCAAGATCAATTGAACAAATCCTAGACTTGAGAATTGATTATGTGTCTTGGAGGTCCTAACCTTGCAGGATAGGTTGGGTGGGCATCTTGTATGTTATTATATGTGAGATGATAGATCCTTCATTCATTAAGTGGTATCTAAATCTAGTAGTACAATTGAATGAAAGAAATAGAATGAGTATTGTTGATGTACGTCACTATCTTGTTTCACCGGTTCAAATGATGTTCTATGGATGTCAAAAAACAAATATCTCTTACTGTTACACAAGTAATTATATGACGTAACAGAGGGGATGTTACATATGGTATAAGAGAGGGTTCAACCATGTGACATTGGCCCACTATGTCATCCAATGTGTTAAACTAAATGATTGAATTAGAGCGCTAATAAATATATGAATTTTTTCTTGCAGGTAATCATGGTTAGAGGGCACACGGGAAGTAGATGAAGAGGTCCTGGAGGAAGAGGTATGACACCTCTGATAGTACCCACACTAGAAGGGTATAATCCCCAGGGAGATGAGAAAAATAATGAACTAGAACATGTTGTTGTGAGAGACGTGGTAGGTTTGATGAGATCCTTCTAGAGGATGTTCGAGGATTTGATTAGCCGCCTGGATCGAGATGAGGGTATAGCGTCTATACCCAATGAGGGTTCACAACGCACTCCATCTAGTAGTGGTAGTATACACAGAGAACTTGAGAAGGTGAAGTTTCTCGAGTTCAGGGGTTCCACAAATGACATAGCCATTGAGGCATGGTTGGAGAACATGGCAATGTTCTCCGCACTTCGTGATTACACCTCCAACATGAAATTCCTCATGGAAGTATTTTAACTGAAGGGGAGTGCTCTTCTATGGTGGAAGATTCTCCTACCTCAACTAAACATGGTTGTCAAAGACATGTCATGGGAACTGTTTTAGGAATGGTTCCAGGAGAGGTACTTGTCTAAGGAATTAATTGAGTGTCAGCTTAATGAGTTCAACGCATTACGATAAGGCAGTCATATGGTGCCAGAGTATGAGGCTAGATTCATGGAGCCACTTAGGTATGCTTCACATATGAACACAAAGAAGTTAAAGGTCAACAAGTTTGTGTTTGGCCTTAACTTCAACATTTGTGCAAGGGTATGAATCCTAATACCTCGTTCATTTCACGATGCAGTTTAGAAGGCCTTCATAGCTGAGGAAGAACTGAACAATGAGGGTTAGGGAATGAATCCTTCTATATAGGCTATACAAGAGACACCGAGAGTGCAACAAAAACAGACACCAAACAGACATGCTTTAGGGCATCGAGATACTCCTAGAGGACCTATTTTCACAACACCATGATGACATACTCCTCAGTAGAGGACTCCTTATAAAGGACCACAACAAAAACAACGTCATCCGCATCAACAACAGTTTAGTCCTATTCAACAAAACAGATCGGGATCACAAACTATTAGACCAATGACTTCTACTTTGGGTACTAGGAGAATTGGACCGAAGATTGGATGTTGGACATGTGTTGAGACACATTACCAACGAGATTGTCCAATTGAGAAGGAAAGAGAAATCAGATCATCAGAATCCACTACAGTGGGATATTTGGGCAAGGCCCACATGATACATGAAACAATGAAAAACCGTCAGTATGAGCACCAGTCTAGTGTGCTAGAGATGTTAGGTACAATCACATACCATAATTGTAGTATAGTGATAGATCTAGGTGATACAAAGAGATTTATCTCTAGTGCAACGTTGAAGAGAGTTAAGGTAAAGAAAATCAAGTAGGACGAGTTGAAATGCATAGAAATGGCGTCAGGTGAAAAACAAAAGGTTGGAGGAAAGGTTACATAATGTAGCATTAACTTAGGAGGCTTTGTAATGAAGGTGGATATTTTTTTCATGATCTTAGGATATTATGACATAGTGATTGGTATGGATTGGTTGGAATCGCATGATGCTACACTTAAATGTAAGATAAAAATGTTAAGTTTGACAGATGATTTGGGACAAAGTAGCGTGATTATAGGAAGAAACCAGTGAGTGTCCTTGAGGTTTATTTATTCCCTACAATTGCAAAAGAGTATGCACAAGGGATGCAAGTTATATGAAATCTTAGCGTTGAATGAAAAGGGCGAGGCAGATGGACTAGAAATTTTTTTTATAGTACAAGATTTTGTAGACATGTTTCCAGAAGAGTTACTAGGTTTATTGCCCGAAAGAGAGTTGGATTTTACAATAGAATTGAAACCTGGAACTAAACCGATAGAGAGAACACCTTACTAGATGTCAACACCTGAATTACAAGAGTTGAAAATGCAATTGAAGGAGTTGTTGGATTTGGGACTGATACGTCCAAGCGTGTTACCATGGGGTGTGCCAATTATCTTTGTTAGAAAAAAGGATGGATCGTGGAGACTTTGCATTGACTACCATCAATTGAACAAAGCTATGATCAAGAATCAACATCCGTTGCCAAGGATAAATGATTTATTTGATCAAATGAAAGGAGCGATGATGTTTTCAAAGATTGAATTGAGATTAGGATATCACCAGTTATGGATTAAAGAGGAAGATATCCCTAATACCACTTTTAAGACAAGATTTGGACACTATGAGTTTACATTTTTACCATTCAGATTGACGAACGCCCCGGGGGTATTCATGAGTTTGATGAATGGGATGTTCCATGAATAATTGGACAAGTTTGTTCAAGTTTTTATTGATGACATACTGATTTATTCTCAAATGAAGGAAGAACATGATGGACACTTGCGATTGGTACTACAGTGCCTAAGAGAAAACAAATTGTATGGGAATCTATCAAAATTCTCTTTTTACCAATCGAAGATACATTATTTGGGACATATCATATCTGGTGAAGGTATCGTTGTAGATCCAACAAAATTGGAGGCCATTATGGAATGGAAAATACCAACAAACATATAAGAAGTATGCAATTTTATGGGTCTAGCAGGATATTACCAATGATTCATCGAAGGATTTTCAAAGATAGAAAATCCGATCACTAAATTACAGAAGAATAACAAGAAGTTCATATGGAATGAGAAATGAGTGGAAGCATTTGAAAATATTAAGGAGTTGATGACAACAAAACTGATACTAAAATTCCTCGACATGGACAAGGAATTATTGATATGCACAGATGCATCCAAGGGAGGTTTAGGTGAATTTTTGAGGCAATACGGTCAAGTAATCGCTTACATTTCGAGGAAATTGAGAAAACATGAAGAGAACTACACAACACATGACCTATAATTATTGGCAATTATATATTCCTTGAGAGTTTGGAGACACTATCTAATTGGATGAAAATTTGAATTAAAGACAAATCACTGTGGATTGCATCATATTTTTACACAAAGTGACATGAACGCAAGACAAAGTGACTTACATTAAAGGAACCGTGAATCGAGTGACAAATGCATTGAGTCAGAGACCACACATATTTTCGATATTACCTATTAAAACAAATCTTCGAGAAAAGATTCTAATTTTGCAATTCGACGATGACTGGTATAAAGAAGTTAAGAATAATATTTGACAAGATACCATGATGGTACCGGAGTATGAAGGTTATTCACTAGACGATGATGGATTGTTGATATTTAATGGAATAATTTATGTACTGCCTAACGACGAACTAAGAAGTTTTATCTTGAGTGAAGTGCATTGAGCAGTATACATGGTTCATTCGGGAGTCACGAATATGAAGGAAGACCTTAAGCCTTTATTCTTCTGGAAGGGAATGCAAGAAGACATAATCAGTTACATGGCGAGATGTCTAGAATTGTCAACAAGTGAAGGCTAAACATAGACATCCAGCAGGATTGTTACAACCACATGTTATTCCAAAATCGAAATGGGAGGTCATTTCGATGGAATTTATCATTGGATTTCCATTGATGGAAAGAAGGAATGATTCAATTTTTGTGGTAGTTGACACTCTGAAGAAGAGTGCACACTTTATTCTTGTGCGTACTATAACGCCCCATATTTTGACCTTAGATAGTTAGAACTTTTATTTTACTTATATCGGTAATTCATTGCTTAGTAGCTATTTGGACTTAGTTAGATTGATATAAACATTTGAGATGTGTATATCTGGACCTATTTATGTGTTGGATAATTTTATTTTTATTGTTATATTTTCATAATTATGATAGTTATGAGAATTGTTCAAACATGCAAATTTAAATATGGAATTTTGGTACATGGATATCAGTTCAAGTTATCTTGTGAATACATAATAGATGCAAGGCATGATATAAATAAACATACATTTATTTATTGAACATCAATATAGATATGGACACTTATATGAAATTATGATGTACATGCATGGATATGAGTTATTGGTGAACTAATCTACAAGTTGATGATTTATGTGATAGCCAAATGACTATAGTGTTAAGGCAACTTGGATGTCATAGACATCAAGAATATAATGTTATAATTCGTACTTATTATTTAATTTATGATTTGAAATATTGCTATGATCTGTGGTAAGTGTGGTTTTGATAGGATGCACAGCTTTCCCAGAGTGGTTGTTTGATGACATGACTCTAAGAACAGTAGTTGAACAGTATGGCTTGATATAGGGTGTTGACCCTAGTTCTATAAGGAGGGGTGGAGGTATTTCCCACCATTTATCCTCTGAAACCTAGAGTCATGGGAGGTTTGTGTGAAGTCACACTCCCCTAGATGTGTGATGGAGACTGCTAGTTTCCTGTTGGGGAAGCTTGGTCGAGATGTATGACACTTCCACTTACTAGTTATATCTAGAGTTAGGTCAATATAGTTGATTCTCTAGCTTAGTCCAGTAGAGGAAAGGATAGGATGGAAGATGGAAGTAGGTTAGGAAGGAAGGATGCTTTGATGTCAATTGAGAGTACTGATTGGATATTAGAGATGCCACTATTGTTTACTCACTTGGTTTCTACCATGTTTAAAACTCTCTTTTGATTCCCTATTTATACTTTAAGTGTGATAATGAGTTATTGATGAATTGGTGTTATTTTGTTCGTTAAGATTGTTAAATGATGCATTACTTGATATAATGTCCTACATGTCTTGGTGTGATCATATAGGAACTATCAATGGTTGTTTATTGTTAGTACATACATGATATATGTGTCCGCTAGCTACACACACATACCCTATACATGTACACTAGTACAATTAATTAATGTATTAATTATTAAACTAGATTATTAACTATTTAATTGAATGTTTATTTGACTATGTAAATTATATTGCATACAAAATTATCTAGAAGCATTAAATACATTCTTTGACTTTGATTGATGGTTGGTATGATGAATTAAATGATCATGGTGGGTTGTCATGTACATTTTGGGGAAAATTGTCAAATTGCATTTATTAGCTAGCATGGGAAGAAAGACTTTGCATTTTATTTATTGTTGTTTAATGAAAGTCATTTATATTTTAGTTTTATTTTAATATTTTCCCAAAAATCTAGATAAGGGAGGTTGATGGATAATAATGAGGGTGGTTGAGGAGACTTGGGGAAGGGTGAATGGAAACTTGATAAATAGGGAGGAGAAGTGGTGAGGAAGGGGGGAATTTGGGAGGTTTGAGCATGATGAGAGGTTGTGAAATTCTTGGAAGATATAATTCTTGTGATAGTCTTCTTATCACATATGTGCTTTGTTGTTCTTGGGGTCACGAGCATGGAGGGACAAGAAACCGAAAGGTTTCTTGGATCTAGGAAGTTGGCTAGGATCCTAGTTGGCTGGGAGGATTCTGTTGTTTCCCTCTGGGAAAGATGGAAAAGAATTGGGAAAAAAATGCTTGGAAGCACCCAGGACTACATTGCAACATTGCAACTGATGAACTTCAAAAAACCGAGGAGGAGGAATTCTTCAATGGTATTTTTTTATTGATATATATTTTTTATGCTTCCATTTTTAAGTTTTAAATATTAGAGATAACATATTACTTAATTCATTATGTTATTTATATTTATCATTGAGAAAATGTAAAAGAATTGTGTAATTGAAAATCAATGAAATTATGCTAAAGCAATTGTTATTGTGTATGTATTTAATGAATAATTAATTTCTTAGCATCTTGTAGAGGGATGCTACACGTATGATGTATCAGGATCCATACATAGCTAGAGTATTTGTTAGCGAGATTGTAATATTACATGGAGTACCAAGATAGATAATATCATATCGAGGATCGGTGTTTACAGGACAGTTTTGGACCAGTTTCCAAGATGCTTTGGGAACAAAATTAAACTTTAGCACAACTTATCACCCAAAGATAGACAAGAAACCGAAAGAACAAACAAGATTTTGGAGCATATGTTACATATGTATGTAATGGACCAACAAAAATGTCGGGAAGAATTATTTCCATTGGTAGAATTTTCATACAATAACAACTACCAAAGTACAATTAAGATGGCCCTGTTTGAGTTTCTTTATGGGAGACCATGTCAGACACCATTGAGTTGGGATTGACTTGAGGACAGGGTTCTAGGAGGACCAGAAGTGATACAAGAAATGGAAGAGCATATGCAATAGATAAGACAAAGGATTAAAGAAGCGCAGGATCGACAGAAAATTTATGTTGATGTGCATCACGTTGACCGCAGTTATGAAGTTGGAGACATAGTCTTCTTGTGGATAAAACCTCATAGGAGTTCGATCAAGTTTGGAAAGGTTGCTAAACTCTCTCCTATATTTTTGGGACCTTTCGAGGTTGGGGAAAAGAAAGGACCCATGGCTTATCGACTAGCCTTGCCTGATTCTTTGAGGCATATGCATGACGTATTTCACATATATGATTTAAGACATCATATTAGTGATCCTTAACATGTTATTGACATGATTTCGTTGTAGGTGTCAGAATAGGGTCCTCTCATAGTGGAGCCAATCCGCATTCTGGAACATCACATTCGACAGCTACGACGTTGAACATTCGATTAGGTCAAGGTCCATTGCAACAATTATAGTCCACACTCGGCTACCTGGGAGGATGCATTTGAGATGCGTCAACAATTTCCTTACTTGTTTTGATATATTTAGACATATAGATATATGTCAGATACATTTATTGTTTTCTTTTATATATATTGTACAAAATTTGGGATGAAGTTTAAAACAAGAGGGGGTGTATGTAACATCTCGCTCTAACTGAGCACACTATTATTGAATTATTCTTTGAAGACACTTACTTACAAGTGATCCGGGTATGGTACTTTGTGATTTCATTCAGATTATGGGTTATATATGATGAGGTTGAGGTGTTATGTCTTATTGATTATATTTATGTATATATATTGACATATGCTTTTGACAAGTCATCTTGAGTGTGCAGGACACATGAAAGATTAAGGATGTTGATGGCATCGATGGATTCCATTGGACCCTAGATTGAGTTAGGGAGTGGATTTTATTTATTGAGTATTTCATTTCATGCACATATGTTGTATGATCAATTTTAGTAAAGATTTATATATATGGAATTGTTGACAACATTTTGTCAGTGGATGCAGTTTTGACGATGCTTGCTAATCTGACTCACATAAGGAGTATAGGGGCCATATGCATAGAAACTAGACATTTAGGGAGAGGTGTGATATCATCCCTATCACATCCTACTAGCACTCCCACCGTGGTCTGAATTGTAGGTTAACGATTACCTAGTTCTAAGGGTCCATGATGTCGTGAGGGCATACTGAGACAGTCACTCACGAAGATTTCTAAGGAGTGCACAATAAGGCAATGTCCTTATTCCTTAGAATCCCTTAGTCTCTCACAAGTTTGACTGAGTGGAGTATTGAATCCAAGGGCTGGACAACTTCCAAAACAAGTCTAAGGTGAGTGGCACCCTTGGAGCATCGAGGTGCGTCTTTAAGGGCATGCCACGTAATTTAAAACTTGAAGCCAATAAATCTATTTGGCCTAGAAAACACTGAATTATTTATACCTTGTTGAATTAACTAATTAATTAAATGATAGATTATTAGTTGAGAAGCCTAACAAGAGTCAAAGACTAAGTCTAAGTTTGATTTGGGAACTATCTAAAATATTAAAGTGGGGATAAATATAATACTAGGAAAAGGGGTGGTAAAATATAAAGAATTAATAAAATGAACATGTGTGCATGAAATTGATAAAAAGGAAATTTAAATAGAAATAAAAAATAACTTGAGAGGTTGGTTGTACATAGAATAGAAGCTAGAGTCAAACTACACTAGTCTAACTAGAAGGAGCCTCCTAATTAAACTCTAACTAAGATCTAGTTAGGGAACACTCCTTATATGAGAATCTGGGGAACAAAGGGGCACGTAGGAGTGAAAATAGGAACAGATTGAGGTGTGAGGGTTTTTGAAATTTTTAATTAAAATAAAATTGGTAATTACTAGTGTAACTTGGGGAGATTGTGACAAGTGTGTGAGTGAGTAATCCAAATTAAAATTTACTAAAAATTTAATTATCTGTTCATGAAGACATATGTCAATGAAGAAAAGTCTATAAGAACAAATTCTAGAGAAGGAAAAAGGATCTGATTCCTAAGCCTTGTTATGCTGCCAAATTTTAATTGGAATGTGTTTTACTTGTGAGAGTTGGGATGCCAAGCATGTAAAAAGAGTGGAAGCTCTTGCTTGAGAGGGAAATCCTTGGAGCGATATTGTTGTTTTTCTTGTGTGTGGCCCCTTTGTGGCTCAAGGGGATAAGGGGGAAGAAGAGTACCCCTAGCATTGGAGGGTAGGTATCAGTAAAGTCTCTGTGATTAGCAAGCGAATGAAAGGAAGGAGCACAAGACTTGAAGGCTTCTTCAGTACGCAACATTTCTTGGTGCTGGTATTTTATATATTCAAAATTTTATTCATAGTATTAGTGTAGATGTAAGTTAGACTGTTAGAGCCACTGTGGATTCACTGGAAAAGTATAAATGCCAAATTCTACAACTTCTGTCAACAAATAATAATTATAATGGTTGTATTCTTTAAATTTCTCTGAATTTCAGATGTTGCCGCAAATCCAAATTTGAGTGGCTAGATTTTCATTGTATATCTTATTTTATATTGGTGCATGATATATGTTCTAAAACTTGTAGGTTACCCATTGTGAAGTTGTATGATCAAAATTTAGTTGAAATTATTTAAGGACATTTTTGGTGTATTTATTACTGGTAAACTGTGGAACTAAGTCCATTTTTTGTATTTGTGAGTTCTCTTTTGGAAACCTTGTTGAATCCTAAATTAATTCATTCTGTGGAAACTTCATTGCTTTATACTCTTAGTGCGAATTTTGTATCGTGAAATATTTGTGGAAATTGTCTTTCAATTCATGGTAATATAGATTATGTTGATTTTGTGTAAATCCGATTGTAATGAGTTCCTCTGTTGAATTTCATTTAGCTCCTATTCAATTCTTACGATGAGATCCTTGTCAGATTGTAATTTAGATCCAAATTTGATCAAACTCCCTTTTTAGTTTATGACAAATTTCAATTCCGTCGAATGGTGGATTCCCAATGGTTTTGTTTAATCTGAATATATTATGTTCTCTGATTTAAATTATTGGTTAACCAAAGTTATCAGTAACGAGGAATATTTGTGTTATAGTATCCTAATTTTAATCTTCAGGATCTTGGAATGTCTGTGCAAAGGTCTCCAAACTTATTTTTTTACTTACTTCATTCCTGGGCGTTAACCTCTTTTCCTTAACAAGTTAGGCATGTGACCGGGGGTTAGAAACTAGTGTTGGACAAAGGGTTCTATTTGAAGCTCTGGGACTATGGTGCTCTGGAGGTTCTTTAACTTCTACACTCCCTTTCTCCCAAAGTGTTAACCGACCTAATCTGGTCATGAGCTGACTTGACCAACAATTGTAGGTTAACCCTACCCCACATTTATCCGTTAAATTTTAGTAAACTAATATAATGGCTGAATTTTCTCCCTGATCAACAATTGACATCTACTCCGAAGATTGGAACTCCGTGAGTTTTCTCGCTTTTGCATCAACAACCCTTTTTCCTCTATAGTGTTGAACTGTAAAACCTTCGAAGGACAAAGGATCGAAGATATAACAATCCTTGATTGGTCACTAGATCTACGGATGACGTTTACGTCGGGAGTTTGTAACTTCGAGGTTTCATAATCTTAAATGGTTACCTTTTAACTTAGCTAGAGAGCTGAATCCATAATAAACTAAGGAGATCATCTTTTCTCACACCTCGCTCAAATATATGACCATGAGGAACTCTAGGACTCCAAGCTTCAGAAGTTTTTGTTTTTGCAAATCTTGTTTCCTTCGAATTTGCAAAGGCCGAACCCATAGATTGGACGATCCTTGTTAAACTTTTGACAATGGTCAGGATTAAATATGGGCTTCGAGAGTTCAGGATTTTTCACCCAAAGCAACTTCAACCATCACCTCCCAAATATCCAAATTCCAAATACTCAAATCTACAGACACATGTACCCAATGTTCATCAGTAATGATTTACTTTGGACTTCAAGACTCCAGGATTCCCTTAACCTTAACACCATGAATCTAATCTTCACTGGATTACCAAACCTCCAAAATATGAAGGATCGTAGATCTAACAACCCATAATCGATCGCCAGATCTACGACTTTCCTTCACTCTAGGACTTCATAGCTTCGGGGTTTTCTTCACTCTTTACAGTGATGAACCTAACAAGACAAATAGTCGAACCCTTGAGGATCCAACGCCTATTACTCACTCATTGATTTATGGTGTAGTCTCAATCCATGAATTTGGGCTTCAGGGATCACTTAATACAACAACTATAATCCATCGAAGTCACGAATCCCGAAGGTATTAAGGTTTAACAGGTGCGCATCTCCTGTCTGATCAAACAATTACGGGGATTCTAGCTCCTCATGATCAAATCCTGTCCACTAATTTCCTTCGAATGGATTTCAAACTCTTGATTTCGTCTCTTGAACCATGCACACACTTTTTCTCCTAAAATTTACCTTTGAATTGAACTCCAACGCTCAATAATGCATCTCTCTTGAGCTTTGGACTTTAATTGTTGAGTGCATGCTTGCACCTTCCTTGTGTAAGATAACATTGTCTCTCTTGAGATTCATACTTCTGAAAGTTATGAACTCTTCCTGACTTGAGAGGGTCTCTGTGCATTCAAAAGCTGTTTCTGAAACTTTGGGCTTTCATGGAGCCTATCCACATACTTCTAGAGTTGGCTCTGGAAGTGTTGTACTATTGTACCAAGAGAGAAGCTTCATAATTCTTACAGAACTTTTAACTCATTCTTAGAACAAACTTCTGCTCAATTGCAAAATCCTTTCTTCACTGTATCAGTTGGTTCACAAGGTGCAGAGTAAGATTATGGTGACTACTTTGTGTTAAGAGATTTTCTCTCCTGTTCCTTTCCTCTTTTAACTTGTGATGTAGATCATATATCTATCTACTTGGTTTTACGTTGTAGGGTGGTTGCACTTATTTCAGGTAAACATAAGTAATATTGAAACTGTCATAAATGATAGATTGTCTATTTAAGGGACTCTGGTTTTTACTGTTAAGTTTCTGTCATGATTCTATTGAAATTATTCTCGACCTTTAATTCAGTAAGATGATGAGTTATTGTAATAGCATACATTGTGTTATGAGATGATGACTAAGATACTAGATTCTCTGTGTTATTTTGAAGAATTTTTAGTAAGGAATGCTAAGATTTATAATTTAACTTCAAAATAGATAAATTTATGGGAATTATATACTTCCTTCTTCCTCAGAACAGTCACCAGTCTTGAGACCTTAAATGGTCATGATCAATCAGATGAATCCTATACTTGAGCATTGATTATGTGTCTTGGAGGTCCTAACCTTGCATGATAGATTGGGTGGGTAGATTTTATGTTATTATATGTGAGATGGCAGATCCTTCATGCATTAAGTTGTATCTAAATCTAGTAGTGCAATGGAATGAAATAAATAGAATGAGTATTGTTGATGTACATCACTATCTTGTTTCACTGGTTCAAATGATTTTCTATGGATGTCAAAAAAATAAATATCTTATTGTTCCACAAGTACTTATATGACGTAACATAGG
This sequence comes from Picea engelmannii, assembly GCA_009831015.1. Taxonomy (NCBI): domain Eukaryota; kingdom Viridiplantae; phylum Streptophyta; class Pinopsida; order Pinales; family Pinaceae; genus Picea; species Picea engelmannii. Next base: position 153,768 of record ML784420.1, read on the forward strand.
GGATGTTACAAATAAAGAGTTATATGGAGTTTTGATTTTAGGCTCGAACATAACATATATATGTTATAGAGAAATTGCATATACGATGGCCATAAATAATTTAAAGTTTATTATCATGTGCATTGCTATAGTTTGATATGAGATGTGAGGGTTGATACATATGGTTTGTTCACAACATTTTATATGGGTTGGAATATCAATAAATGAGTTGGCCATGCATTCAATATTAGAGGATGTGGGCATTAATGTTTCCAAGACTGTGCTTTATCACCTTTACTGGGCTAGGTTTCTTGTAATTTGGTTTTGGTTTTGGTTTTCGACTGTGTAGAGGGAACTACACTTTGGCTTGAAAATCGACTCTCATGTTCGTTGCTTCAACTGTCTCAGCCTTGAGAGAAGGTATAAATCGACCATTGTGACAAGGTAAGTACTCACACAAATCTTGAGCATCTCCTGCAAGTAAATTTTTTAATAAATGAATTAGTTTTGGCCCTGGTTAGCTGGTAATGAGTGTGAAAGTTTTTCTCTCCATGTCTTCCACTCATAAAAATCATTTTGAAAGAGAAATTGTTGAAGAAATTGGTTATTGTAGAATGCAATTCGTGGGTTTTCAATTTACAAGAATGATTATGGTTTTTTATCCTCTGGTATACATAATGTTTCTCTCTAATTCATACTATCATTTTCCATTGTGTGTATTCCTGAAAGATGTTTCACTTTTGAGAGAAAAGGGGTTATAAAGAAAATGGGTTGAACCCATCACTATTATTGTTAGCACATGCATAGGCTTGATGTGGCTGCAAACCTCAACTTGGTTTTAAATATAAGTTGATGTTAACCGTTGTTCACTATTGGAAAGAATGTATTCAACACCCAATATTTGTCTTATTCTCTGTTTAAATGGTTCTAGCTTGTGTAAATGACTTATGAGCCACATGTTGTCTAGTTGTTTTTTGGTCGTCTCTATTGAGATTATTCTCGATACAACCCATTTCCATTTTTATCTTTCATATTCAGTTCTAACTCTATTTGAACTCATGACCTACATATTAGAGTAATGTTTATTATTTTGTTTTGGATTTGTTGAAGGAAAAATCACATTACGTGCTCAACAAGTAACCTTCCTCTCTGTCAAAATATTTTGACCATGTACCATATGTTTTCTCTTTGTCTATAATAATAAACCCATTGATTTGTTTTGACTACACATTGGATTGCATACATAGTCTTCACTTTTTTATAATCCCGTAGTCCCAAATGGTCACAACTATGTAGAATGGGTATACCAAATAAATTTGTATTGGTTTAGTTTGTATGGAAATTATCAATTTACTATTCGCGCATCATTTTGTTGTTCAAATATAATGTGGAATTTGATTTGACACCATTCAAAGAATAAGTGGTTTGGCAAGAGAAACAAGTTTAAAAGACATGTTAGCTGAGTTAAAATTTTAAATTAGTTTTTTTGCATAAACTTTACATTTTCCCTCATTATTTATATCATTTTTCATACATTTATTCCCTTTTATCTCGATCATTTATATTTCCATTTCCATGATTGTTTCACATATTTATGTAATTAAAGAATATTTTTAAATTCTAGTATACAACATGGTATGCAAAGAAGCATTTTAAGAGGATTTGTTGGCGTTGTTTCAAACCTATATATATATATATGGATTTCATACTCCTCCCAGGTTTCTTGGACAACTTGGCATTTGTTAAGTGGGCATGTTAATTTAGTTGTTATAAACTCTATTCATATACAATTTTTGGTATGTGATATATGGTGAAGATAATAGTTAGAGAACATTGTGATTGACTTGAGAAATTGTTTGGAAATTTTCTCAAAACGGTTACATGATGATAGCTTGATACTATTTTGGTTATGTAATGGAAAACGTGCACAAGTTTAAAGGATATGTACAAGAATGTTGATTGAGGTTAAAGTTTGAACATGATTTTTCATTCATTCCTTTTCATTATATGTCACTTTTCACAAAATGCACCCCTTTACCATTTTTCCCTGTCATATATATTTTCATTTACATGCATTCCCTTATTCAAAAGAGATATAGATTGTTCATATACAAAAACAAATTCAAGAAAGATACAATTCATATTTTGAAAGTTTAAATGAAAAGATGGGTGTTTGTTGAGTTATGTATTTTCTTCCCTGTCTTACATTATTCTTGTTCCATTTCTCCCTTTTACGCTTGAATTATTGTGCTATTCTTAGAGCCATAAATAAATCATGTTTAACAATTTTTTAATGAATGTTTATTATGCTATGTCTTGTATTTTACTTTAATAATTTTGCACTAATTGAAATGATGATGACAATTAGATGAGATTTTTCAACCGACGGAGTAACACAAGAGGAAATAGAGGAAACAGAGGGAGAAGAGGTAGGATTCCAAATGTATTTTTGCAACAACGGAGGCACATAAGGATGATAATTTCCATTCACTTTGATGTTGATTTGGATGAATTTAATCATATAGTACAAACTAGTTACCTGAACCCTTGTGGACATCCTACCTTTCCTTAGCCCACAACTCCTCCTAGTGCCCCTTTGCAGCCACACCCCAACATTATGGACTTTCCTGAGCCCCCTGTCTAGGCATTCAATGATGTTTGGGATAAGAACCCTATAAATCCTCCCTCTAGTGTTGCTCAATGGCCTGATAATACCCCCCCTCCTCTGTATACAACACCACACGTTGCAACAGTTGCTTCCAT
>ML784420.1:163944-179452 GCA_009831015.1 Picea engelmannii
CCTGAAGCTCAGGGTAACTCACCTCCTATCCAAAGTTGAAAGGCTAAAGCAGAGGAATAAGGATATTTTCAAAAGGAAAAGACAACTTCAGAGGATTGCTAGGAAGCATGTTATAATCAACAGGGTCCTTAAGAGAGAAATTATGAATCTGAAGAAGTAGGAGAGGCTACAGATGCTGGTTGCAGCCGCTGCAACCCTTTGATGGCTACCAGTTTTGATTTTTGTTGCCTGAGGACAGGCAAGGACTTCAGTGTGGGGGTATGTTGGTCCCCGGTTTTGATCATGTTTTTGCCCACATTATATGCCACAGACCTCCATTTATATACCAGTACCACCCTTTTGGCCTTGTTTTGACATAACTGACATCTCCCGACCATTCAATGGGGTTACCTAAGGTGTCTTTGCATTTCAAGCTATTTTTATGCACTTTAATGCTTTAAATTGGTATTGGAACTAATATCGCTTGGGTTAGGTAACACTTCTATTTTTGGAATAGGATGTCGGTACCAGGTACCAACTTGTACCCGTGGAGGTACCAATGGAGCCACTCGAGATCTGTGTGTTATGGTGTGCGTTATGGTTCGAATGGGAGATAGAGAGATTCACATGATAGCTGGAGTCATCGCCACAGGGTGCTTGAAGGCATAATGATAGAACTGGGTCGTGATTCTTCATCGTTCACACTTCGTGACACTACGTGTCACAAAGATGTGAAATACGTTTTAAAACTTGATTCCAAGACTATTCTCGGATCGGGGATCCGTTTGTTTTTATGCATCTTTGTTTTTTACTGTTATGAACAGAAGGATTTATATAAACCCGGGATCACTTCTGAGAACGGGTTAGATTATGTTGGACTATGTTATGCCGTGAACCTATGTTTTTGAATATAAACTACTATTGCGTTATGTTAATCGACTGGTATACGACTTGAGTATTTCTTTCCTGAGTTAATGAAGTACGAAGTTTACACAGTGGTTGTATAGAATGTTATAGTCGGCTCTGGTTATTACTAACAGCATTTGTGCCGTTTGGTTGGGCCCGCCAAACCGGTGCAAGTCGTTGCCTTATTCTGTCAATAGATTTAGTTTTATGTTGTCATAGACTTAGTTCATTTTAATGCGTAGAACTTGCATATGAGGTAGCTTAACGCTCATAGATTTAGTTGTTTTAGCGTATTAGCATTTGTCTACCTGAATGGTATATCTGCAGCTCATAGTGTGACATCGACTTAGTTGTTTCAGAATCGTGTTTATTTATTCCTCAACTGAATCATTACAGCGTACTATTATCTTTGACGTTGCTGAGTATTAAACACATGACTGATGCCTGTAGGGTTTAGAGTATGAGTGTGGTTTGTTTGGCTTCCAGTTTTTGATTTAAACATAACTCAGAATTGGCATGAAATTTGCTTTGTTAGACAGTTAGTTATCTTGCTTACTTAGAACAATTAGATTACAGTTAAATCAAAGGGGAGCTCCTGGTACCAGTAGTTAGGAAAGTACTCTGTTTTCCTGTAGATAGCTTTAGATTCATTTTGATGACCAGATTGAATGCATTTTCGAAAATACTCTTTGTGTCATGGATTGAATAGAAATGATGATGGTAGATGATCGGACATAGAGGTAAAATAATCTTGTGGAACCACACTTTTGAATAGAAATAGCAGTACCAGCATTTGAGCACAAGACTGTTTTCTGTTGATGACTTAAATAGGAAATGCTAAGCTTCGAGATAGTCATTAAGATTCAAGTTCTCAGAATAAGTGTGTGTTTTATTCTAAGGATAGCATCCAGATAGAGACTAAAACCTTACCTGCGCATACTTTGTATCAGCTCAAAGTTTACCAACCCTGGTTTGACAATTTAGTGTTTCAGGTCATTTAAAGCTTCAATTTAGCAGCCTGACAATCCCCAAGGGTTAGCTCATGTGGTTCTGAGCCAAACGTGAAGCTATCGCCAGTGGAGGAGATCACACATTTGAATCTCTTTTCCCCTCTTGGGGTTAGGCCCGAACGTAATCAGGTTTGACAGTTTACCCCATTTACCATCCACAAAGTGGGGAAGTACTCAGGGGTTTCCTGTGATATATTAGTACCTCAGAAAAAAATAAAATAAAATTGTCTTCTCTCAAATAAAATTTAATTAACTTTTTAAACTAAAAGTAACTGAATTACCCAACTAATTCATGCAGATATAAAAGAAGGAGAGCAAGACAAAGAAGGCACGATAAAATAGATAATTAAAACTTATGATAAGGTATGCTTTAGCCTCAAATGAGATTATTATTTTTTCATTACATACCGAGTTTTCATTAGAGCTAAGTTATCTTGTTGACAACAGGTTTATTCTCAAGGTGGCAAAGAAAAGACTAGGAAGTATTGACTGGTGATATGCTCCAAGGTCATTCATTTTTTTGAATGTCTATTTGGTTTTAGTTAGAATTTTTTAAGTCATTTAATGCTAATTAATGCTAGTTTTGCAGAATTCAAAAACAATGATGCACATGTAACGTGGATCGATCCAACTCAGTTTTATGTTCCATTCTTCATTTTTTTTGCGCTAGTTATATATGTATGAGTCAAATAAAATCTTATAATTCCAAGAATTACACTGGTCCAAGTCCTCGTAGGGACTTGAAGAGATAATCTCAGTTGTAACTCAGATTGATATTAAATAAAAGATTTGTTGATTTCTTCTCAATTATGAGAATTATTATATTTTGATTTTAAAAGTTATCCTTTGTTTATTTCATATTTTTCTTATCTACATGTTTTCATAAATTCATTTACTTTGCAAGTATACTCTTTGCTTTACTTCATATTGTTTTGGATAAAAAACATAAAAATTACATATTTATAAAATAATATTAGATCCAAGAACCATATTTCTTGATGTCTGATTGAGAATTTTGACATGCTATAAACCTAGGGTTATAATCCTGCCTATCTCACCTAGCCTGAGGAGATTCAAAAAATGTTTGAGTAAGGATTATTCCATTTGTTGCATCAACTAACCTAAAGTGGTTCTAGGGGAGAGAATTAAGTTAATGGAGTAGTGATGTTGAGATAAAACCTAAGACTATATTATGGTGGGGAATATACCAATTAGATAAACATACATGATGTTCATGAGAGTAATACAAAGGTACTATTAAAATTCAATCCAAGGTCCTACATTCACAAAAAAATAGTTGAAAAACATTTTCAAATCCTTTATGAGCTATTAAAGATATGTAAGTGTTTGTGTAACTATAAACTATGTTACAAACTACTATGGGTAAGGGAGGTTGGGGAATGAAGAGTTCACAAATAAGGCATCCATGCCAAGGAGGCTAGAGAATGAGGGGTTCCCAAAGGAGGAATTTCCACTAAGGAGGCTAGGGAATAAGGAGTTACCAAAGGAGGAACTCCAGTTAAAGAGACTAGGTAACGAGGAGTTCCCAAAGGAGGAACTGTTGCTATTAGCAAGGGAGGGTGTACTAATTAAAAGAAGGCATAGAAAATGAATGGATTGAAGGTGATTTAAGTTCCAAAGTCTCATGATAGTTGGGATAAATGACTATGGAAATTGTGGAAATGTCAACATGGTTCATTTGCAAAGGAATCTCCTTCTTAAATGTGAAAGGGTGATATGGGTAGGGAGGAAAGGTCACCCACAAGGTGGGTTTCTTTTATGTCTTGGGTTTAGCCTTGTGTGATCTTAGTGCATGAAAAGAATACCCCCAAAATTAGTGAATATAGGATGAGGGAGGAGTTGTTGCAAATTAAGTACTAAAGATAAGGAGATAAATGTATGAAAAGGATCTATTTTAAATTTGGGCATCCAAAAAATATTATCATATCATTGAGGTGTTATATAATCATTAGGAGTGGATCGGATCTAAATTTTTGACAAGATATCATGTGGGGGAAACATCAATGGCCTTTGGTTTGGAAATTTGTCCCAAAGTATCCATGTTGAGTGAAAGAGTTGGTATTGGTCGAGAGGGGAAAACGATCTTGCCAAGGAAAATGGTGTCAGTGGGAGAAAATATTGCACAAATAGTGGAAGTCACCACATAGTTCAATAGATCGATGTGAATGAAAATAGGAAACACTATGTTAGGTACTTGATGTAGTGGGAGAGCACAATATATGAGCTAATCAATGGTGAATATGTCTCCTTCATAAGGGAATTTCATGGCTTGAAAAACTGAAGATACTACAACATTCATGGAATAGATGTAATTACACCGAAGGATGATATTGTAGTCCACCAAACTATTCATGGATATGATATTGATCAACATAGTATTAAGACCTAACTCAATTGGGAGATTAGTAACAATCCCTATTAGGTTACAAATTCTACTGATAAAGGCTCACAACTTAGTTGTTGGTGGAATGGGGTGGGGAAACTAATGTGTTTCTAGGATTAGAAGGACTTAGTACAAGTGGAAGCCCCTTTTCTCACTAAACAAAGATGAATGTTGAAGTTATTTATGATGACCCATAGTTGGAATGGGTGATATTTCCCTTGATATGTGTGCCAATCAAAGGTGACGGCCTTATAATTTTGAGGGGGTGTACTCCTATTTCCCTTATGAGGAGAAGGTTGTTAGGATTTTGAGTACTTAAGATGTATCAAATGATATGTATAAGAAATACTAGAAATTCTCCAATGCTTTCATTAAATTAGAAAACCCTCAAGGTAGGGTTATCTTGAGGCCTTAACAAGCCCGAACTTGGGACCCCTCCTTTAAGTTTTAACTATTTTCTTTTGACTTCACATTTATAATTGATCTAGGTGGATATCGATGGCCACCCACCTTCTCCAACTGGCCCAAAACATGTTTCTGGTATTTTTGGTAATTTACTATTTTTAGCAGTTTTAACTTCCGAGGCCATTTTGAGGCCCTAAACGATGTTTTTTTAGAAAACGGGGAGCAACATGGATTGTAGATCAATGTTTCTCATCCAAAATTTATATTCCTCGGATAGATCTTTCTAACGAGCTATCATACGACTAAAACAAAGATCATATGAAAAAGTTACGACCCCGGGAAGTTGATGCACCAACTTACCCAAATGGGGCCCACATGACTTTTGGCACTTCATCTCCCAGGGTTAGGTTTTTGGATGTCTAGGGTTTTTGGCATTCCTTCTTATTGTAAAAAGGCCTTCATAGCCTCATTGTAATCATCTTCTCACGGATGTGAGTAGCTGTCACATCTCTTCTCAGAGATAAGCTACCAGCATTCTAGCGAGTCTTTCACTATGTACTTTTACAGTCTCTGTACATTTATTTCATTAATAGAAATTGTGTATTACCGTATATCTGTGAATCTTGTTATATTTACGCTATATCTTTTTTATATTTTTATCTCTCTCTTGCAATATCTTTGAATATTTATGTGTTATATCTCCGCTCTCATTTCGTGCCGAAAATAATCCGAATCAGTGGTATCAGAGCAGGCTGCTCTTGATCGTTTTTCAGTGCATGTCCCCGACGAGGTTCAAGTATAGAAATTTGGGTCTCGAGCTTGTCTCTCTTGAGGACAATCGCTCTCGCACACCCAAGAAACCCTCAATGGTGGAAGAAAAGAAAAATGATGGAGCAGACGATCCTATCAGTCTGTTGCTTGAGCAATCTCTCACGTGACAGAGGGACTAAATGATGGAGAATTTTTCCCACATCCTTCAACGCCTGTCGATAGCATTAGGCGCATCTTCATCAAGCAGCCACTTTGGAGGCACCTCACCTTTCAAGGTACAGGTTAATTTTGATATTCCTGTATTTGAAGGTCAAATAGATGCATATGCCCTAGATAAATGGTTAAATCTACTAGAAGGTTATTTCTCTGTTCATAATTTTTCTGACAAGGAAAAGATCACCTTCGCACTCCTTAAGGCTCTCCCCCATGTCAAGCATTGGTGGGAAACTTACTGGGAGCAGAGTTCCACAGAGGAGTCTGGAATATATGGGGTCGAGCCCACTTGGGATTTTTTTTTGGATGTGGTAAAGGAACAATATTACCTTGTTGGCAACTATGAGGACCGGTACATGAGATGGACCACACTGTGGCAAGAGAAGGGCCAAGCAGTTCCATAGTTCACCAATACCTTCCATACCTTGCGCACCAAGTTGGGTATCAAAGACTCCGAATGACATTTGGTTCTGAAATATAGTGAGGCTCTACACAGATACATCCAAATTGAAATGGATTTTCTGGACATCTCATCACTCGGTGCTACCTATCGATATGCTATTAAAATCGAGAAGAAATTTAAGCACCAGAACAAATGGGAGTTCGGGTCTGCAAATCCACAACAACCAAAGTGTGAAAAAGACATCCCTAACAAACAGTGTTTCGAAAACTAGTCCAAGCCACAGGAAAAGAAGGGTCATGGGAAGACAAAGAAGGACACCAGAAAATGGTGTGATTTCCACAAAATCCCCTGGCACAACATCGATGAATGTCGCTCAAAACAGTTATTGGTGGTCGAGATCAAATATAAGGAGATGAACCCTGATTCAGAATCTGATTATGAAGATACTGGTAAAAGACAAATCATCGACGCAGACCCCACTGCTATTGTCGCGACCGCATCAATTCAATCAGAAGAACCAACAGATCAAAAAGAGGGGGAGCGCCTTTTTCATTCATAGATGTGGGTGAAGGGGACCCCGCTACATTTTATTGTTGATAGCGGAAGCTAGAAGAACCTCATCTCAGCAGAGGTCGTCAAACAGTTGGGATTGTCGACAACACCACACCCGCAACCATACAACATCGGGTGGCTTCGCCAAGGACGAGATCTTCGTGTCAGCTAACAGTGTCGATTGTCATATGACATCCAACCCGTCAAGGATGAGGTATTATGTGATGTTTCCCCACTGGATGTCTGTGATGTTCTCTTGGGCCAGCCATATATGTGGAAATTCCATGCTATCTATGAGTCTCGACCCCGTAGTGTCATTATTACTCTTGGGGGTCATCTCTACAGGATACCAGAGGTAGTTCCAACTACTTCCCCACCTAAACAGTGCTGCAAGGTAGTATCTCATACTACAAAATTCATCCTCTCCACAATCTGTTCAAAAGGGGAACAAAAGGATACTGCAACCACTACAGCCTCGGCCCAAGCACCTGCTATCCACCAGAAAAAGGTCGACAAAGTTGCAACAAAGCATAAACATTTCTTTTGCACACAGTCATCTAAGATATCCAGACTGGTTAAAAAGGTCCAAACCTTCTAGCCAAAGGTTTGTGATAGCCTTCAACAAGATAAGCAACGCCACTTCTCCAACAAGGCAAGCAGATCACCAAGAGTCAGATTCAACAATCGCTTTCCCCTCTCCCCTGGGAACTCAACGCAATGGATACCATTGATTCCTAAGGAGGGAGGATTGATCCAGGTGGATATCGGTGGCCACCCACCTTCTCCAACTGGCCCAAAACATGTTTCTGGTATTTTTGGTAATTTACTATTTTTAGCAGTTTTTAACTTTCGGGGCCATTTTGAGGCATTAAACGATGTTTTTTTAGAAAACGGGGATCAACATGGATCATAGATTGATGTGTCTCATCCAAAATTTGTATTCCTCGGATATATCTTTCCAACGAGCTATCATACGCCTAAAATGGAGATCGTATGCAAAAGTTACGACCCCGGGAAGTTGATGCACCAACTTACCCAAATGGGGCCCACATGACTTTTGGCGCTTCATCTCCCAGGGTTAGGTTTTTGGATGTCTAGGGTTTTTGGAATTCCTTCTTATTTAAAAAAGGCCTTCAGAGCCTCATTGTAATCATCTTCTCACGGATGCGAGTAGCCGTCACATCTCTTCTCAGAGATAAGCTACCACCATTCTAGCGAGTCTTTCACTTTGTACTTTTACAGTCTCTGTACATTTATTTCATTAATAGAAATCGTGTATTACCGTATATCTGTGACTCTTGTTATATTTCCGCTATATCTCTGTTATATTTTTGTCTCTCTCTTGCAATATCTATGAATATTTCTATGTTATATCCCCGCTCTCATTTCGTGCCGAAAATAATCCGGATCAATAATGATGACAAATTAAAAAGGCCATTTGATATTAGTTTTGGTATTTTCAGATTCATCATGCATCTATATTTTGAAGGACCACTCATGCAAGTTGAGTCTTGTAGTCTATGTTGCTTTGAATGTTTCCTTTCACATCTTTTATTTTGAATTCATTTGAATATTATATAAGCATTTCTTCATTCAAACTATCATTTATATTATTAGAAATTTCATTATTTGAATGAAACCTATACTTTGTTTGGGTTTGTCAAAGAATTGTTTAGATGTGCCTCAAGAAATTATTGGGACCCCTTCGAAATTTATATTTCATCTCTTCTTGATAGTTTTAGGGACATTGAAAATATGTATCTTTTGTCATGTCTCAATAGTTTGGAGGGATCCAAAATATTGATATTTTGATCTTCCCTAACAAGTTATTAGAGACCTTTCAAAAGTAATGTTTCTCATAATTTTTTAACTTGTTTCAAGGAGATTCCATATTTGTATTTCAAATGTTTCATGATTATTTTTAGGCCTTTCAAAAGAAAAATTATTTATTTCCTACCATATGTTTCAAGACCTCTCAAAGGAAGCATTCTTTGTTTCCTCTCGATTGTTTTGAGACCTTTCAAAAGATGTATCTTTCATTGCCTCTTGCTATTTTTGGGATGTTTTGAAATATTTTATTTCAAAAATCCCAAAAAATACATCAAAGACTTAAGATATTTCAAATGTTCCTTCTAAGAAAGAATATTGATTACTTTGGAATCTCTCAAAAGCTCTATATTTTGAAAACACTCAATTGTTTGAAAAATGATTTTGAAAAATTCTAATAGACCATTAGAAGGTATTTGAAATTTCAAACACATTCCTTTTGAAACTTCCTAAAAATTGCAAGAATCGACCAAAATTAGAACATATGCACATATATGGTGTTGACCATTAAATGTTTCAAATTCAATTCACGATCAAATGTAATATTTAATTTTTTTGGTATGATTTGAATTAATTTACCATTAATTTGGATTCAATAAGGGAAGTAAACCTCTAGCATTACTTAATAAAGATAAGATTTTGAAAGAAGAAACTTTTCTTTCACTCACAGAGCATATCAAACAATAGAACTATGGATGTTGAGACAACAAGTAGCAGTAATTTTTTGAGTTTGTGTTTCAATGATTGAGCTATTAGCATCAATTATGAAAACCCTAACAACCTTCACTAATATTCACTAGAAAATTATACATGCCCCCCCAAAAGAAACCAAAATAGGACAAGCATAAATATCCATGAGTAGAAAGCGCATCTACATATATAGAGCCTAAGAGACCCATTTACTCAAACACTTCCAACCATGCATGGTTAAACAATAATCCTCATCGGGAGGAAATATTTTAAATGTTTAGAGAGGAAGAATATCCTAAATACTTCCTCATTTTAGGATATAAATATCTAGACCCAGATGTATTTGTAAACATTCATGTATCATATCTCCATAATGTGGTTTCTAGGCTTGCTTCTATGTCATGTGTAGAATTGGTAAAATGGTGTAGTGTACCTAGGGGGGATAATATGGGGTATCTAGGGAGGTACCCAAGGGGAATAATAATTTATAAGAGACTATGTATTGTTTTGTATGGATTCCATCTACAGTAAATAAGGCTCATGTAGTAGTGTAGAAGCAATAAATGTAAGAAGGCTTACTAAATGGTTCCACCTACTAGAAGTCTCCTTCTTTGGAATGTTCCTAGGAGGTAGATAGTACTATATAAAGAAGTATAAGTAATGTAATGGGTATTGTGAAGTATATTGTAATTGTAGGAATTTTTTTATTGTGGAGTTCTTCCTTCCTTAAGTAATAATTAATGGTGTTACCCTACCTCAAAGGCTTTCTCTGCAATTCATATGTTCATTCCTTTATTGTCTATTGTGTAGATATATTATATATTTTTCAAGTTAATGTTTATGTTATATTTTCAAATTGATTTAGTGCACTACAAATTCATTATAGAGAATGTAAATTTGGAGAATAGGACAATCATCAATGATTAAGAGAGATGCATTGTTTCCTTTTATCCTAGTAATCTAGAGCCTTATTATAAATTTCCAAAAGAGGAAGTTTCCATGACCCCAACATGGGTGGAAGAATTTGGTAGAAACTAGAATTATCATAAAGTGTTGAGTAAATGGTCGATGGATGGAAAGAAATTAAAATCCTAAGATACTATCATTTATCCTTCTACAAATCTTAGGGAACCCTACATATATGCTATGACACTACTAAGTAGGTTTTTTTTTGGAGAAAACGATCCCACTCACTTCAAAGAAGCTTGGGTGCCATTTCTATATAGAATAGTGAAATAAGGATCAATGTTCGACTGGTTTAAATTATCTCAATGACCATAAGGGATGAAATCACCAGATTTAGATATATAATTATCATCTATGCCTCCAACCCATTCCTAGGCATGGGATCGAAATGGAATCCAATTGTACCCCTTGTCTATGTTTATTACTGGGACTTGTGGAAACAAAGATACATGGGTAAATACACAATAATCTATGATAATTTCATGGCCCTATTTATACACATTAATATTTTGTAAGTAGGCCCAAATATTGTTTAAAGAAGCCATGCAAGTGGTAGGTATGAGTGGATATTGATACATTAATGAATATAACACTTACATTAGATTATATAGAGCAACTAAAGATCCACATCTCTTGTTATGATATGTTTTATATAGATTGGTTATTAGAGAAATTTTCTATCGGACCATATTATATGTATTCAATGCATAGTTATGGAAAGACCAAGAAATTATGTCTAACCTATCATGTTTATATAGCAATGTATGGGATAAAAAACAATAAATTTTCCAAGATGGAGGCTAAGGAAATGCAATATCACCAATTCAAATAAGAAAAGTGTTGATGACATGACCCAATCAAGGTGGCATCATCTCATGAAACTAGGATCAAATACACTTGGCGTTAAACCCATGAACAATGGGAAGAAGAGAAAGTGAAAAATAGAGTACTTGCTTCTGAAGATTTACAATTTTGAATACAACATGGAAATTTAGCAAGAGAGGAAAGAAGAAGACAAGAAGAAAAAATGAAAAATAAATCTCAAGAGGAACAAGCCAAATCCATGGTATATGTAGAGGTTAAAGCCAAAGAAGAGGCTAAAGATAAATCTCAATTAGTAATTGAGGTAGAGAAGAAAGATAGGAAGAAAAAGACAAACAAAAAAAGAAAGACAAAGAAGAACAAAGAAGAACTTTTTTTGAAGAAAAAGTAGAAAATAAAAACAAAGCAGAAGAACAGGAAATGAGGAGGAAACAATAAGATTAATTTTCTCTTAAGTATCAAGAGGAAGAAAATAAAAGGAATGAAGAAGAAGAAAAGAAAATCAAATAAGAGTAGGAAATAAAAAATGAAAACTAGTCTATCCTAGAAGTGCAAATTTCCATAAGAAAAGTCACCATCGTCACCAATTGACTGCTTATTGGAGGGAATTTTCCCTTACTTACTAATATAGATTTGAAAAAATTATGCAGACCATTTTCCTCATTGAAGACATGAATCAACTGGAATAATCTAGATATGAGATGAAAATGAAGTAAGTAGTGAGGTAAACACACACAAAGAGGAAGTTTAATAAGGATGAAGAATTAGTAATGCCAACTCAAGTTTTTGTAGTTGACACAAAAGAAACGGATCTAATTGTAGTAGCAACAACAAGCATAGTGTTCATAGAATCTAGTGTATCCATATGAGGCATGGTTGAAGAGTTACAATATTAAAAGAGGAAAATGGATGTCTTGTTGGATTACTGAGAGGGGGGTGAATTAGTAATAGAGAAATATAATCCTTTTTAACCATAAAATGCAAGTGTTATATCAATGTAGCATTATCATCCAATAGTTGCAGAGTAAATAAACAACGAAAAAATGAGCAATCATACACATACATAGTACACCAGTATTTTTACGTGGAAACCCAAAGTGGGAGAAAACCACGTAATGATTTTTCTTATATGTATTTAAGAATTACATTCATTGGAAGCACCAACTTCCTTTTTTTTTCTAGTTGCAACTGGAAGGAGGCTCCAACCCCTTATTTTCATGCTACAACCTGAGGGAAGCTCCAACTCCCCAATTATCTGGCTACAACCAAAAGGAGGCTACAGCCCCCTATGTTCTCCAGCTACAACCGGAAGGTGGCTACAACCACCTATCCTTTCCCTATAGAATTATGGAACCACTGTCACACTATCACTATGATATATACTGTTGTAAACCTGTACCAATCAACCTACAACAAACAACCTGTACCAACAAACCGAACCATGCATCAAACTCAAAACAAATCCCTCGTCAATTTCATCATCAAAATCTGATTTGTAACTCTGTAACATACCTGGTGTATATGATCACATACCTGCAAACCTTCCTCGACAAGAGACTAGCATGTTCATCAAATTTTACTTTAGTCTCATGTGACTAGTTTTGGATTAGTCAACAACCCTAACTTGCACTAATAATAACTATGTACCTATAATGAATAAAGGTCTAAAAATAGTACATAATGTTCTTCAGTGTCTTTTCTACAATTTTTCCAGGTTTCACTTCTTGGAACCTCCCAAAAAATGAGTTATATAAAAAATGGCATACCTTGCTGAATTATGGCTTATTCTAGAGATTGAACTTGTAGAGAATTCCCCACACAGAATATTTGTTGTATAGATATGAAAATGGTACACAACATACTACATAATGTACTATAACCAATACATTTTTTATTACTTAATTTGGATCGGTTATGAAGAAGTTATGACGTTTTTACCCAAAACACTTGTTTTAGACTAGTTTCAGGACTAGCCACAAACCCCATTTTCCACGGAGTGTAACTCCAAAAATACAACGACCCACAAGCTGAAATGTTTATCAAAGCTATTTGAATATGTTTCCTCAACAGCCTCCAGATTTTTCGGTCTGAATCATTCTAGAAAAAACATTGTTGCAAAAATGTTGAGATGACCTGTAAATAACATACCTTAGAAAACATCATCAAAAGAATTTAAACTCCCTTGAATTTCGGCCTTCTTTACTTCACCTTCCATATGAAATTTGCGTTAGATATCCTTTGGTTACCTCAATCACTTGTAGATATTCAATATGCTCAAGTGTGATTAAATGAGAGACCCTTTCCTCTTATTTATACTTTTATGTAGCTTCCTCAAGGGGTTACCTTTAAACCACTTTCCTTATTTTAGGGCTATCCCACTTCTAACCACTTGTCCACTTAGTAATTTCTCCATTGAATTTATTATTTAAATAATTTATTTTGTATCCACTTTGACTTATAGTACACTCATCACTTTACTTTATTATTTAAATAATTTTTTCATTGCAACCACTTTGACTACTTTGACTTTTTGGGGCTTCTAGATGACTCATGAAGGTTCTCCAACTTCACATGGCCATAAATCTCTAAACGTGAGGAGTTATGTGACATTCCATATACCACTAGAAATGGAATGACATGTACTATCCATCTAGAATAGTCTTACCTTCAAATATATTAAAACTCATACCATTATACATAAAAACAAACTTGGGTCGATTACCCAAACCTTTGTGCTACCAGAATTCGCTACTAGACTTTCTTCAAAGGTTGACATCAATGAAAACCAACCCAAATAATCAACAATATCCCCCTTTGGCATTGATGGAAACACTCTGATGCAATTTTGAAGTCATATCACACATGCTTCCCCTGTGGCCATCGCTCCCCCTGGAACCATGACTCTGTGCTCTTTCTCCAAGAATTTACCTTTGCATATGATAAATATATCCCCCTTTGTCATCAATGGAAAATTTATATTTCCATTCGGGGCTTCTCTCCCTCACTAAAATATTCCTGAAACTGATCTCCCAGCCTGAATTGTCCTCTTTATGGTGTTTCCTCGTGTAAATCTAAGACACATAAGATAAGCATTCAAAAGAATTCATTTTGGAGTAGAAATTACTCCGAGTCTCTAGCGAAGATACTCAAAGGCTTCCCATGGAAGCGGTTTTGTAAAGATGTATGCCACTTATTCTTTTGTGCCCACATATTCAACTTTGATCTTCTTCTCTGCAACATGTTCCTGTAGAAAGTGATACTTGATTGGAATGTGCTTCGTCCTTGAGGGCATCACCGGGTTCTTTGAGATAGTGATGGCACTTGTATTATCATAATAGATTGGAATGGGCTCATCATACTCAACCTGTATATTTGTCAGAACTTGTTTCATCCATAGAACCTATGTACAACATCATGTTGCTGCAATATATTCTACCTCGGTTGTAGATAAATATATTGATGATTGTTTCTTGCTTAGCCAAGATACTAAACACTCACCCAAGTAGATTGCTACTCCACTGGTGCTTCGTCGATCATCAATGCAACCTGCCCAATCTGCATCTGTGTAGGCAATAAGTGATAGATCCTTTCATTTTGGGTTCCATAATCCAAAATCTTCTTTTCCTTTGAGATATCTGAAAATCCTCTTCACTGCTAAGACATCTGATTCCTTTGGTGTTGCTTGAAATCGTGCCACCTGTCCAACTGCCTACATTACATCTGGTCTAGATGTTGTCACATATAGTAAGATACCAATCATTGACCTGTATTGCCTCTGTTCTGTAGACTTTGAATCATCATCTTTTCTCAATTTGCAACTGGTTTGCATAGGAGTAGTATCTGGTTTGCAATTTTCCATTCCAAACCTCTTTAGCATTTCTCTTATATACTTAGTTTGAGAAATAAAAATTCCTTGGTTTCTTTGACATATTTGAAGACCTAGAAAGAATGATAGTTCTCTGAGTAATGACATTTCAAATTCATTCTACATATCCTTTGCAAATTTCTTTCTTAACCTATCATCATTACTACAAAAAATAATATCATCAACATCGACTTCAATTAATAAAATACTATCTTGAGTTAACTTGAAGTAGAGGTTGTTGTCTGCACTTCCTTTTCTGAATCCTGTCGACCGTAGATATTTATCCAGTCTAGAGTACCATGCTCTAGGATCTTGTTTTAGTCCATACGAGGCCTTCTTCAATTTTCATACATAATCTACGTTCTATGACAACTAAAATCATTTTGGTTGTTCAATGTAGACTTCTTCTTCTAGTCCCTCGTTCAAAAAAGTTGATTTCAATTCCATATGATACACTTTAATATTCTTGAAGCATACATAAACTAAAAGCGATCTGATTGCTTCCATTCTGGCAACTAGGGAAAATGTCTCTTCAAAGTTGATTCCTTCAACCTGAGTGTTATCACCCCATAAATTATGGGAATCAACTGGTGACTGGAATATTATCTGTATCTAGTGTTTTTGTTGACAAATGATTTTTCATTCTGCAAATAATTTGAAAAGAAAAAGAAAAAAGAAAGAGAAAAGAAAAAAGA
>ML784420.1:179502-210117 GCA_009831015.1 Picea engelmannii
TTCAAGCATGGCCAAGTTCTTTTTAAATTTAATGTTGATAGGTTAGTGAATAAATCTGACTAGACTGTCTAATCCTGGTCAGATAGCCCTTAGGTTAGATTAGTGAATAAATCTGACCAGACTGTCTAATCCTGGTCAGATAGACCCTAGGTAGAGTAATTTCTTAACCCAATTGTTTAATCTGGGTTAACTGTCATAGAAAGATAGGTTAGCAGGTAGGTTAGTTTCTTTATTTGTTCCATTCCAATAAAACCAACTTGATGTAACGTTTGCACCATGTCTCAAATCCTTAAAAGATTGCTTGGTCTAAGTCCCTTGGTGGCATTATTCGAAAAGTTTGGGAAAAACCCGTAAAAATGCTTTTATCCTAAGTTTTCCTCGGCGCATGTGTTCTCCGCACCCCAGATTATGTTTCCTTCACATTTCAATGGTTCTGATCGCGGCGCTCAGATCTACGGTTCACAGAGGATTCCGGACCCCCTCGATCGTTCTGCTTTTAACCAAAGGGGGTCCGGAATTGGTAATAACATTGGCACACATCTGGACGACCCAAGGAAGGGCACTTAAATCAACGGTCCACAATGGATTCTGGACCCCCCCATCCGATCTGCCTTTAATGGAGGGGGGGGGGGTCTGGAATGAGTATTAAAGAGCACGCTAAGACTTGCGGCCTGGAAACGGGCGCGCAGATCAACGGTCTAAAAAGTTTTTCGGAACCCCCCTGATGTTATGCTTTTAATCAAAGGGGGGGGGGTCCGGAATGGATATTCCCTCCGATGGGCCCTTGTCATAGGTGGCATAAACCTATTGGTCCTGAAGTCTTTTCACCATATGCCATCTGACAGCCTCCATCACTCAAGGACGTCATCTTCCACTGATGCCACTTGTTCCTCTTGTTCCCAAGTTATGTCTCATCTCATAACTGCTGTCAGTCCCTGTTTTCAGTCCTTTTCCCTTTTCACTCATGACCGGGCCCCTATTGCGACTTTTACCTCCAATCCCTAGCCTACATGTCACCCATCCGTATGTTTTGGCCACCGTCACCTGCCATATCACCCACAAGTGGCCCGTTGTCCATTTATTACGGGATAACCTACCCGTTATCCTGCTGACTTGTCTCCCGTGCTCAACCGACCCCAGTTTTAAATAAAACTATCGTTTTTCCCCTTCATTCACTATTCATCCAATCGCACCAGAAAAATTTAACTCTTACGCCTCAATTGCTTCTCTGTCACCAGTCAGTTGACCCCACTAGCATCGTGTTTATTGCAGGTATTGTCGTAGAGATGGCGCCAAAGCCAATACTAGCGAAAGGAGAAGAGAATCCTTTTCTTCCTCCTCTTGTCGACCTGGACAAAATCCCATTGGTTGACAAAGACCGGTTGATCGCTGATACCAAGTGTGAATTCGATTTTTCGGACCTCCAGTCATGGCTCCAGGAGGTGTTCCTGGACCAGAGCGATGAAATTGGACTCTAGGAGTCCAATTTTCCCCTGTACCTGTTTCCCCAGATCCACCACTTCCCGGAATTCGCCCTCAAATGACAAGCCCATTATATTCTCGACTAGAGAGTCGTTGTCTCCTCATCCGGAGACGTCCTGTTCTTCATCACTCCCGAAGACATTGACCAAATGATGCAAATCCCCCATGTCGATTCCACTTCTCCTTTCAACCTAGAGATCCTTACAAAGTTGTATCAAAAAATGAATTTTCCCCAGAGAGATCAAATATTCGAGTTGTTCCTCCCCACCTCCGCTCAATTCCCTTCCACCAATCCACCTTACCCGTCATCCATGTTCTCCACCAAGGGAAACCAAGTCATTTCCTCTCTTTGTGCCCTGTTAGGTTACTATTCCGACTAGTGGGTAGATGAGCCCATCATGGGTTTTCTATCCATTTTCTCCAATGATGAAAAACCCACAACACAGTTTGATTTCAGTACCTTCTTGGCCGACAATATTCACGAACAGTTCGTGAACTTTGGCATGTAGGGCATGTTTAGATATTCATCCATATTGGCCTACATGTTTTTTTTCTATCAAGCCGATAAATTTAGTTTTTCTATGTAGAAAATGGATGCAGATGGAAGGCCTCAACCAGTCACAGCATGGACCTCTTTGTTGAAGCGTAACTCTACAGAATACGACTTCAAAGCATTCATTGATCTGTTTTACCACCCTGTGGTAAGCATGTTGAGTGGCAGGCCTGAGCCATGAATAAACGACGAAGTCCAGAGAATTCTGCATCTCTTGGACAACGCAAAGACAGGAGACTAGTACCTGTATCAAAACCACACTGAGATCAGAGTTTTCGCGTGCGAATTGGCACCCTACAAGATGCCAAAGTATGTGCCGGTAAGAATCTTTGTGTTAGAGTATATAAGGCAGATCATGAACTCAGATGACATCCACTTTGTATCCCTGAAGAAAAAACAGCAGTTGCGGATCAAGGGGCAAATTGGCTCCTTCATTTGCAACAGTCAAGGTGCCGGGGAAGAAGCTGACAGAATGTTGAGAGAAATGAAATTCTTTATGAGTTTCCCATGGCACTATGATCCATGCGGGATCATTTCAGAAATGCGGGTAAAAAATAAAAACCTCCCGTATGTTCACGAGTCCAATCCCGAGATCGGAAAATTCGCCAATCAGACAGTCTGGGTGCCTGACACTTTGGTCGAAGTGGAACAGCAGGTTTCGTCGACCACTGTACTTCCAAATTCCACACCACAAGTGCCTAAGGAAACAAGGCCTCGACATGAATCATCTCCACCTGTCACGGAGGTGACGTCTGAAGAGTTCCAGTTACATACAAAGAGGCCCAAGACAGTCACAGTTCCCAGCCATACTGGGGAGATAGAAATCCCTCCTACCACAGTGGTCAAACCCGTCATTCCACCCTTCAGGACAGTCATTCATAAGGAAATCACCCCAGTAGTACCGAAAAAATCCTCAGGTTCCCCCCTGGACACTCAGCAGAGCAAGACTGGGCCCCAATTGAGCATCTTCGAAAAGTACAAGATGATTAAGAAAAAGAATCAGACTCTTACCACCAGCACCTATGCTCAGTTTCGAAAGCAGACGTCAACTACGCAACATAGGCTGTTGTCTGCATTTGACACAGAAAAGGGAGGATGCATATGGCCTTCCTCCAGGCACAGGTACTAGACCCCAAGGTAATTACAGACTACAAGAGGGCCACCTTCGAGTTCCAAACGAAGGACGTGCATCCAACAGATCAAATGGATCTGCACAAGAAGATGGGAGAGATGGTATTCCATACATTGGCACATGCTTCAGCTTCAGCAACAAAATTTCAGGTATCGCTCAATAACTCTCAAACGCGGCTCAAGCTGGAGAAGAAATCTTCTTTCGCGAAGGACAACAGAATCAAAACTTTGGAGGAGCTGGTCCTCAAGATCGGCTATGATCCTTCGAAAGTCAAGGCTGCAGAGGAGATGATAAAGAGGAAAAATGCAGACATCGCCTCCTTGAGGAAAAATTTGAAACTCCTGCCTACAGAAGACTCACAGGTGAAGGAGATAGCAGAGAAAGAAGGCGAGAAGGACGAAATGTTCAAAGTTCTCATGGAGCAGAATGCCTAGCTCAAAGAAATGGAAGCAGAGATGGAGAAACTGCTAAAGGAGAAAGAGCATTTGAATTCTATGGAATCCATTGTAATGACTTCCATCCCAATCTCAGGGACAAGCACACCAACAGTAATAGAAATCCCCTCTGCAACACCAGTGACACCACCAGAAGGGACAACCGATCTCGCCAAATCCATGGAGAAAATGAATCTGCAAGAGACAGAAATTAGCAGGCTGAAGAAGGAAGTTGAGAACCTTCAGGAACTCAAAACTTCTTTCCAAACCAGCCTATCCAAAGAAAATTAGTTAACTGAGCAGCTCAAGAAGGAACTACGGCAACTCCAAAAGGAAATAGTGGCAGGGAAGAATTTGGCTGAAGTCAAAGAAAACGTATGGACAGACATCACAAAGTCCATAAATGAAATCTGGCCCATGATCCAAATCATGTTTGAGCAGAACGAGTTGGTCCAGAGGAGAAAACAAGCCATTGAAAAGATCAGAGTAGAATTAGGAGATAGACCAACTCAGGCAAATGATATCATCAAATTCTTAAATTCTAAAACCCGAGAAGAGCTAGAAGAGTTGAAGATCGAGGATAGAACAGAAACCATCCTTGAGGTCAAAAGAGTTTTGACCAAGAGGGGATTATTGCTTCAACTAGAAGAAAAGGTTCAGATCATGGACCAGGGGGTACAGAAATTCTTCAGCAAGATTGAGACTCTCCAGAAGAAAGGTCTCCCAGGTCTAAAGGTTATTAATGATAAACTGATGACACTCCCCGATTACAAAAAGAGACTGTCTGAAGTGTCTAAAGAAAGTTCAAAATTTGCTGGCATACAAGGGAGCATCACCGACAAAGCATTCCTGGAAGCTCTTCAATTGGACATCAGTATCCAACATGAGATTCGATACATTTTCCTCACTAAGCCCACTTTTTCCAAATATACGGAAATGGATGAAGTGTATCGGAGACTGCTCAAAATCACTGTGCCTAGTCATCTCAGAAGGGAGGAACTCTGCGATTTTCTCGATTAGCAGATGAACTATCCATGTCCAGTCACCTGTCCAGTCAGAAGAGGTTGCACAGGAACCTCGCCAACGGCCTACCCCAGAAATTTCGCATGCAATTGAACCAAGTCATCAAGCAGTTTTGATTAGTTAAATTAGTTAGACTAAAAATAGAATGAGCACGTCCTGATCAGTTATGACAGGAACGTTTGTAATTTGAATTATAAATACTTCACCTTTCTAAGTATTGAGGGTTTTTGATATTTACACCCTGATGCTATCAGACTGTAACATTTTTGAAGAGATCTGCAATTAATAAAAGGAGGCACTTTTACAGGATTCTTGCATGTATTCACTGGTGACGTTTATTCTCTAAGTTGAATGTTATTCTTGCTTTGTGATCATATTGTTTTCTGAAACTAATCTTTAAAAGTAACGTATGTTGCAGGATTTATCTTGGATACCCTGTTTCCGACTTTAAAGATTTTAATGTTTATCTTCTGATGTTTTCAATTAAGAAATTCTTAATTGCTTCTTAGTTGAATTTATTTTTCTCATCTTTTCTTCTGTCCATCATTTAAGCTATTAAAGATCCAGTGAGTATATTATCTCGCCCTATTGAAGTATTCTTTTATTTTTTGGTTTATATCTCATACTTATTTTAACACAGACCCCATAGCCCAATGGAGATGTAGACTGTCTCAACCAATCCAAAACACTTTGACAACAAAACCAACAGATTTCCTTACCTAGCCTAATATCTAAAATTATAAACAAAGCTAAATCATATAGAGAGATCCCTCTCTAAAGTTGGAAGGGCTAGATCCCAGCTTTAAAAGCGATTGGATAAAGTTACCTTTGTGGATTTCTTCTCTTTCAACCTCTAGGAAATTTACAAAGTGCTAACATAATGGCGACTCCACTGGGGAAGAACTAAAAATTGATAATTTCATGTTTTCTTTCCCCTAAAAAGAACGTTAAATTTTGAGAAGAAAGTAATGTTTAGAGGTTGATCAAACTTTGTACAATTTATTTTCAGACTCGCAAAATTAAAAAATATATATATAAAAACCAAAAAGAGTTATGGCTTCCAAGAAAGTTCATACTCGATATCACCCAAACCCATATCCCTCGGTAGTGATAGATAACCCCGAAGAATTGCTCAGGCGAAAGACCTTAATTGTTGGTTCAGTGAGTCATATTCCCCTTCATAAATCTCCTTCCCTTTCATAGAAGCTTGTTACCTCTCAAAATCCTGACCTCGATACTGTTCCACAGCGAAGCTTGGTTAGAACACGGTCCGACAGTTTTGTGACCGGAATCGTTTTTGACCCAACTGTGTTGCAACCCCGAACCCCCGAAGTTTTGTCTCCCACGACCAAACTACAAATCACCACCTTAGTACTGTCCAGTACCTCCTCATCCTCATCTTCAGTCGCTACATCGCCGACCATCCAGGTTTCCCTTCAACCTCCTCCACTCATCATGGCAGCTCGATATGCTCCTTTGGTGTTGGTTGTGCCGCTACATGCCATGCCCCAAGACTACCAAACAAGACTTCCACAGTTCGATGCAACCGGACCTTTAAACGCCCAACAACATGTGGACAAAATGAATGATTATTTTGACTTGCAAGAAGTCGATGAGGCTGACGTGCAAATGCGATTGTTTGCCCAAAGTCTGACAGGCGACGTCAAGAAATGGTTCAAAGATTTACCTGCCGCCTTAGTCCCTGACCTTGTTGTGTTCCAAAGAAGTTTTCTTGACAGATGGGAGGTAAATAAAAACCCTCTCCATATCTTGTCGGAATACGAGAATATAAAAAGAAATCAAGGTGAGACGGTACAAGATTACTGCACCCATTTCAACAACCTATACAATGCAATCCCAACTGAAATCAAACCTCCACAGGGTTTGGCATTGATTAAATTCCCTGATGGATTTGACACTGACATGTCTTACCAACTAAGAGAAAGAAGTTCTACCACCCTCGAAGACATGCAGAAAAGTGCTATTAGTGTGGAGGCCAATTTGTTGGCAAAAAGGGCACGACAGAGGTCAGAGAGGAGGGTCGCTTTTAAAGAAGAACCTTCCACGTCATCCTCAGACTCCACATTAGATTCATTTACCCGAGCAATGGAAAGGATGTTCAAAAGATTCACTGTGTCAGATAGAAATCCTACAAGAGACAACCCACCTACCCCCCAGGTTTGGAACCCTAACTTTAGGAGAAATCCTCCTCAGATCAGACAGAGAGATCCTAGGGATCAAAGAGAGAAGAGGGGCCCAGATCAGCAGATTAGACCTACCCTACAAGAAAACTATGTTGATGAAGGGGGGGAAGTGATTGAGGAATTGGAGGACACTCATATCAACCTCATGGGCATTCACGACAACGAGGCTATTTTCCTTACTCAAGAAGAGCAGGAACTCTTTCTTCTCAATCAAACAAAGGTAAGTGAAGAAGTCGAAGATGCAGAACAACAGGCCTTCGAGAATGCTATTCTGGAGGTACACCGGAAGTACAATCTACGTAGCAAGAATAAAGAATGGATTTCAAATACAGAAGGGACTTCTTCCAAGAATATGAACGAAACAAAGAAGATAGTCGAGCCCAAGAAAGCCCCTGAACCTTCTACTGAGAAGACTGCTGAGAAGACTCCTGAGAAAACTACTGTTGAGAAGATTCTTGAGAAGAGTAAAGTTGATGCTCCCTTGAAGAAAAACATCACCATTCTGAAAAGGCCATCACAGCCCAAGGTTTCACTTATTAATCCACCGAGTACATCTGAACAGAAGAATTTGGTGGACCAACGAGAAATAATGAGCCAAGGTAAAACTCCCACACCTTTTAGCCTAGAGGGGGAATTGGCCAAAATAAAAATTTCCATCCCACTTACAGAGTTGATGAACAGAAATGGATATCATTCAAAGGTGATTCAAGCACTAGCCATTGCACCTGACATAGGCACGAAGGCCTTAACCATTGGATCAGTGAATCATTCAGACACTGTGAACCTTACTGATGATCATCCCGAACTTATTTTCGGACATGAAGTAGATGGTAGAGATGATACGGGTGAGTTCGCTCCTTTTTACATCAGTCTAAACATACACGACTTGATCTTGCATAACGTTATGCTAGATTCAGGTGCATCCCATAATCTGATGCCTAAAGCAATAATGGAAAAATTGGGACTGGAGGTCACCAGACCATACAAGGATTTACACTCATTCGACTCCAGCAAGGTTCAATGTATTGGTTTGATTAAGGACTTGTGCATCACCTTGGTTCAGATTCCTGCGAAGAGCATGGTTATGGACATGGTGGTTGCAGACATCCCTCCAAAGTATGGAATGTTGTTGTCCCGGTCTTGGGGGGCTAAGTTGAAAGGAACCCTGCAGCTGGATATGTCGTACGCCACTATCCCAGTGTTTGGGAAACAGAGGAGGATTTATAGAGAAACACGGATGAAGTACATGGTCAGTAGCCAAGAAAAACCACACAATTACCCCCTTTACTCTGCACATTCCGATCTAGATTCGTTCATCTTGTACAATGATGGTGATACAGAAGAGAAAGATACTCAGCTGATGGAAGATCTATCTGGTCAAGATGAAGGCCCAGAAAGCATTGAGGTAGCAAAAATGAAGAACATGATAACTGAAGAGTTACCCGCTGATTTCTGGAGTATGGATTTTGACGGAGCTGTGAGTAAAGAAGGAGCAGGAGCTGGAGTCTGGCTGCATAATCACATAAACAAGTACTCAGAAAATCACTCCTACAAATTAAATGTCTAGTGCATTAACAATGTTGCAAAGTAAGAAGCTTTGATGCTCGGCCTAAAGCTGTTGAAAAAAGTTGGTGCTAAGCAGATAATGGTAAGGGGTGACTCTGAATTAATAATCAAGCAAATCAAAGGTGAGTATGTTGCTAAACATCCACGCCTTAGAGCCTACAAGAATGTTGTTCTTGACGCTTTGAGGTGTTTTACTGAAGTTGACTTGCAGGTAATGTCGAGGGGACAGTATATTCTGGCCGATGGATTGGCTACGTTAGCAACCACTTGTAAGATTCCTTTCCGCTCGACTCGCTCATATACTGTTGAGGTGAAATGCAGACCGACTGTTCCCAACAATATCAGGTATTGGCAAGTGTTTGGTAATGATGACCAAATTGAAGATTTTCTGCAATGCAAGAACGATTTTGAATGTACAAATATAGATTTAGAAAATGAAAACGAAAATGTAAATAATTCTGATTATGAAATTGATAGTGTAAATACCATATATTCAGGAGAATTAGGCGATGACGAATTGGATGATGATGTTTTACAGTTGAAAAGAAATATTTTGTCGAGAGGTCTTGTTCCTTTAGAAGACTTGTTTGACAGTAACGATGTAGCCAAAAAACCAAAAATAGAAGCTCATGGACAAGAAGTAGAGGACTGTAATATAGGGACTGAAGAGAAACCTAGGATGGTCAAATTGTCCAAATCTTTACCCCCAGAACAAAAGCTCAAATATATTGAGCTATTCAAAGAATATTTTGATGTTTTTGCATGGGGCTATGAATATTTGAAAGCCTATGATACCAGCATCATACAACACATGATTGCTATAAAAGAAGACCAAAAACCATTTAGGCAGAAACTTAGGAGGATAAATCCCAAGTTGCTCCCTCTGATAGAAAAATAAATCAAGAAAATGTACGATGCCAAGATAATTGTCCCGCTGCATTTCTCTAAGTGGGTCTCTAATTTAGTCCCTACACATAAGGAAACCGAGGAAATCAGACTCTGCATATATTTTCGAAATCTGAACAAAGTATCCCTGAAAGATAATTACCCATTATCGAAAATGGATCACCTCCTGCAAAGGGTGGTCGAGTCCAGTCGGATATCTCTGTTGGATGGTTTCTTGGGCTACAACCAGGTCTTAGTTCACCCGGATGATCAAGATAAAACCTCTTTTACCACACCATGGGACACTTTCATGTATGTGAATATGCCTTTTGGTCTGATGAACGTAGGAGCCACATTTCAGAGGGAAATGGATATCGCCTTCGTGGAAGAATCGGGTAAGTTTATTGTCGTTTATTTAGATGATGTGACTGTGTTTTCCAAATCTGATGATGAACACCTGCGGCACCTTAGATGATTTTTCGAGAAATGTAGAAGGTTTGGGATTTCTTTAAATCCTAAGAAGTGTCTTTTTGGGTTAGAAGAAGGCAAACTGTTGGGACACATCATCTCTAAAGATGGAATCAAAATAGACCCCGGCAGAATCGAGGCCATACTAAAGTTAGAACACCCAAGAAACCTCAAAGAACTACAGTCTTTTATTGGGAAAATTAACTTTCTATGAAGATTCATTCCTAATCTGGCCGAACTCCTCAGAAACATTACAAACATGCTTAAAAAGGATGTAAAAATAAAATGGGACTCTGAGTCCAGACAATCCTTTGAACAAGTCAAACGAGCACTCACAGAAGCCCCAGTTTTGATCAGTCCCGATTTTACTAAAGATTTCTATCTCTTTTCTTTCGCATCTGAACATACTATAGCAGCGGTGTTACTGCAAAAGAACAACGAAGGGTATGAACAGCCCATAGCTTTCTTCAGCAAAGCATTAAGAGATGTTTCCCTGAACTACAATATCATGGAGAAGCAAGTTTTTGCTTTGGTAAAAGCCATAAAGGACTTCAGGGTCTACATTCTCCATTCCCACACCATAGCTTATGTTCCGAACGCGGTAGTAAAGGATATCTTGACACAGGACAACCCTGATGGAAGAAGGGGAAAATGGATTGTTGTCATATTAGAATACGATATAGAGATTAAGCCCACAAAACTAATCAAAGGCCAAGGCCTTGCTAAATTAATGGTTGAATCTAACTTCCAGGCTCTTGACATTAATTTTCTAGATGTGGCAGATGAACAGGGCGAGAAGGCGACTCCAAACATTAGAGAGGTATTTCTCAACTCTCCATGCTACGCAGACCTTATTTTCGTTTTGCAAAATTTACAAGCTCCCCCTGGTTTGACTAAGACTAAAGCTAGATTTTTAAAGTTGAAAGCTTTGAAATTCTGTATTCTAGAAGGAAATTTGTATTGGAAAGATCCCGCAGGCATTCTGTTAAATTGTTTACTGAAAGATAAAGCTGATAAAGTGTTGCAAGAGTTTCATGCAGGTGAATGTGGTGGCCATCTGAACTGGAAGGTCACAACCAAAAAAATACTTAGAGCTGGATTTTATTGGCCCACTCTGTTCGCCGATGTGCACAAGAAGGTAACAGCATGTCACCAGTGTCAATTGTTTGAAGGCAAAAGGAAACTCCTTCCTCTACCTCTGAAACCAATCTCAGTTGAGGCCCCTTTCCAACAATGGGGGCTCGATTTCATTGGAGAAATACACCCACCTTCTTCAGGCCAACACAAGTGGATTCTTACTGCCACCGATTATTTTACCAAATGGATCGACGCAGTACCAAGCAGGCAAGCCACTAACTCTGTTATTATTAAATTTCTTGAAAATAATATTTTGTCTCGTTTTGGTTGTCCTAGAAAGATAATAACTGACAATGCAGTTGCCTTTCGGTCGAAGAAACTTATAGATTTCTGCAACCAGTATCACATTGGTTTGGGGCATTCCACAACCTACTACCCTCAGGGAAATGGGTTGGCGGAATCTTCAAACAAAACTTTGGTAAATATCATCAAGAAAACATTGCAGGAAAACAAGAAATCATGGCACAATAAGTTGGTGTTTTCTTTATGGGCTGACAGGATGACCACCAAAAGGTCAATTGGTATGTCACCATACCAGCTGGTCTATGGTACAGAGGTAGTTTTCCCCACTTCTTTAGGAGTCCCTGTCATGAAGTTACTTCAAGAGGTGCACGCTGAGCCAAATGACTCACAGAGAAGGATCAACCAGATGATCCATTTGCAGCAGAGTAGGGAGGAAGTTTTCAACAAAACTCAGGTCGTCCAAGAAAATATCAAGAAGATCTTTGACAAACGAACTAAGGAGGATGATTTCGAGCTAGGATATTTGGTATTGAGATGGGATGCCAGGAATGAAGACAAGGGAAAGCATGGGAAATTTGACAATTTGTGGACAGGTCCATACATGATTCAGGCTTTTCGGGGAAACAATGCTTTCTTGCTAAACAACGTTGATGGGTCAGATCTTCCAGGAGCACCTGTGAATGGCAGAATGTTGAAACATTATGTACCACCTCAGTAGAAGATTCGAGTTTTCACTCTCCAGTGTACATACCATTTTAATTCTCATTTTCACTTGCATTTTCTGAGTGAAGAACATCAGTCAGTTAGTTGAAGACCGAAGACAAGGCCTTAAGATGCTGATCATTGTTTTTTTTCCATCTTTGAGAATAAGACCAACGAAGGCTACTAAACAGATATGTTCAGAAGGACAAGAACCAGGATTCTTGGCACTTAACAGGGAAAGTACTATCCCCAGGTGGAGCCACTGTTATCACCCCATAAATTATGGGAATCAACTGGTGACTGGAATATTATCTGTATCTAGCGTTTTTGTTGACAAATGATTTTTCATTCTGCAAATAATTTGAAAAGAAAAAGAAAAAAGAAAGATAAAAGAAAAAAGAAAAAGAAAAAGAAAGAGAAAAGAAAAAAGAAAAAGAAAAAGAAAGAGAAAGAAAAAGAGGGCATAAAAGAATTGAAATAAAATCCCCATGCAATAATAGTAACTTAGCCATACCTTTCAAGCATGGCCAAGTTCTTTTTAAATTTAATGTTGATAGGTTAGTGAATAAATCTGACTAGACTGTCTAATCGTGGTCAGATAGCCCTTAGGTTAGATTAGTGAATAAATATGACCAGACTGTCTAATCCTAGTTAGATAGCCCCTAGGTAGAGTAATTTCTTAACCCAATTGTTTAATCTGGGTTAACTGTCATAGAAAGATAGGTTAGCAGGTAGGTTAGTTTCTTTATTTGTTCCATCCCAATAAAACCAGCTTGATGTAACGTTTGCACCATGTCTCAGATGCTTAAAAGATTGCTTGGTCTAAGTCACTTGGTGGCATTATTCGAAAAGTTTGGGAAAAACCCGTAAAAATGCTTTTATCCTAAGTTTTCCTCGGCGCATGTGTTCACCGCACCCCAGATTATGTTTCCTGCACATTTCAATGGTTATAATCGCGACGCTCAGATCTACGGTTCACAAAGGATTCCGGACCCCCCCCCCCCGATCGTTCTGCTTTTAACCAAAGGGGGGGGATCCGGAATTGGTAATAACATTGGCGCACATCTGGACGGCCCAAGGAAGGGTGCTTAAATCAATGGTCCATAATGGATTCCGGACCCCCCCCCCGTCTGATCTGCCTTTAATGGAGTGGGGGGTACGGAATGAGTATTAAATAGCACGCTAATATTTGTGGCCTGGAAACGGGTGCGCAGATCAACGGTCTAAAAAGTTTTTCGGACCCCCCCTCATGTTCTGCTTTTAATCAAAGGGGGGGGGGGGTCCGAAATGGATATTCCCTTCGGCGGGCCCTTGTCATAGGTGGCATAAACCTATTGGTCCCGAAGTCTTTTCACCATATGCCATCTGATAGCCTCCATCACTCAAGGACGTCATCTTCCACTGATGCCACTTGTTCCGCTTATTCCCAAGTTATGTCTCATCTCTTAACTGCTGTTAGTCCCTGCTGTCAGTCCTTTTCCCTTTTCACTCATGACCGGCCCCCTATTGCGACTTTTACCTCCAATCCCTAGCCTACACGTCACCCATCCGTATGTTTTGGCCACCGTCACCTGCCATATCACCCTCAAGTGGCCCGTTGTCCATTTATTACAGGATAACCTACCCGTTATCCTGCTGACCTGTCTCCCGCGCTCAACCGACCCCAGTTTTAAATAAAACTATCGTTTTTCCCCTTCAATCACTATTCATCCAATCACACCAGAAAAATTTACCTCTTACGCCTCCATTGCTTCTCCATCACCAGTCAGTCGACCCCACTAACATCGTGTTTATTGCAGATATTGTCGTAGAGATGGTGCCAAAGCCAAGACCAGTGGAAGGAGAAGAGAATCCTTTTCTTCCTCCTCCTATCGACCTGGACAAAATCCCATTGGTTGACAAAGACAGGTTGATCGCTGATACCAAGTGTGAATTCGATTTTTTGGACCTCCAGTCATGGCTCCAGGAGGTGTTCCTGGACCAAAGCGATGAAATTGGACTTTGGGAGTCCAATTTGCCCCTGTACCTGTTTCCCCAGATCCACCACTTCCCGAAATTCGCCCTTAAATGCCAAGCCCATTATATTCCTGACCAAAGAGTCGTTGTCTCCTCATCTGGAGACGTCATGTTCTTCATCACTCCCGAAGACATTGACCAAATGATGCAAATCCCCCGTACCGATTTCGCTTCTCCTTTCAACCTAGAGATCCTTACAGAGTTGTATCAAAAAATGACTTTTCCCCAGAGAGCTCAAATATTCGAGTTGTTCCTCCCCACCTCCGCTCAATTCCCTTCCACCAATCCACCTTACCCGTCATCCATGTTCTCCACCAAGGGAAACCAAGTCATTTCCTCTCTTTGTGCCCTGTTAGGTTACTATTCCGACCAGTGGGTAGATGAGCCCATCCTGGGTTTTCTACCCATTTTCTCCAATGATGAAAAACCCATAACACAGTTTGATTTCAATACCTTCTTAGCCGACAATATTCACGAACAATTCATGAACTTTGGCATGGAGGGCATGTTTAGATATTCGTCCATATTGGCCTACATGTTTGTTTTCTATCAAGTCGATAAATTCAATTTTTCTATGCAGAAAATGGATGCAGATGGAAGGCCTCAGCCAGTCACAGCATGGACCTCTTTGTTGAAGCGTAACTCTACAGAATATGACTTCAAAGCATTCATTGATCTGTTTTACCACCCTGTGGTAAGCATGTTGAGTGGCAGGCCTGAGCCACGAATAAACGACGAAGTCCAGAGAATTCTGCATTTCTCGGACAACGCAAAGACAGGAGACTGGTACCTGTATCAAAACCACACTGAGATCAGAGTTTTCAGGTGCGAATTGGCACCCTACAAGCTGCCAAAGTATGTGCTGGTAAGAATCTTTTCCTTAGAGTATATAAGGCAGATCATGAACTCAGATGACATCCACTTTGTATCCCTGAAGAAAAAACAGCAGTTGCGGATCAAGGGGCAAATTGGCTCCTTCATTTGCAACAGTCGAGGTGCCCGGGAAGAAGCTGACAGAATGTTGAGGGAAATGAAATTTTGTATGAGTTTCCCATGGCACTATGATCCATGCAGGATCATTTCAAAAATGCGGGTAAAAAATAAAAACATCTCGTATGTTCACGAGTCCAAGCCCGAGATCGAAAAATTCACCAATCAGACAGTGTGGGTGCCTGACACTTTGGTCGAAGTGGAACAACAGGTTCCCCCAACCACTGTACTTCCAACTTCCACACCACAAGTGCCTAAGGAAAAAATGTCTCGACAGGAATCATCTCCACCTGTCACGGAGGTGACGTCTGAAGAGTTCCAGTTACATACAAAGAGGCCCAAGACAATCACAGTTCCTAGCCCTACTACGGAGATAGAAATCCCGCCTACCACAGTGGTAAAACCCGTCATTCCACCCTTCAGGACGGTCATTCATAAGGAAATCACCCCAGTAGTATGGAAGAAATCCTCAGGTTCCCCCCTGGACACTCAGCAGAGAAATAATGGGCCCAAATTGAGCATCTTCGAGAAGTACGAGATGATTAAGAAAAAGAATCAAACTCTTACCACCAGCACCTATGCTTAGTTTCGAAAGCAGACGTCAACCGTGCAGCACAGGTTGTTGTCTGCATTTGACACAAAAAAGTGCAGGATGCATATGGCCTTCCTCTAGGCGCAGTTACCAGACCCCAAGGTAATTACAGACTACAAGAGGGCCACCTTCGAGTTCCAAACGAAGGACGTGCATCCAGCAGATCAGATGGATCTGCACAAGAAGACATGAGAGATGGTATTCCATATGTTGGCACATGCTTCAGCTTCAGCAGCAAAATTTCAGGTATCGCTCAATAACTCTCAAATGCAGCTCAAGCTGGAGAAGATATCTTCTTTCGCGAAGGACAACAGAATCAAAACTTTGGAGGAGCTGGTCCTCAAGATCATCTATGATCATTCGAACATCAAGGCTGCAGAGGAGATGATAAAGAATAAAAATGCAGACATCGTCTCCTTGAGGAAACAGCTGAAACTCCCGCCTACAGAAGACTCACAGGCGAAGGAGATAGCAGAGAAAGAAGGCGAGAAGGACGAAATGGTCAAACTTCTCATGGAGCAGAACGCCCAGCTCAAAGAAATGGAAGCAGAGATGGAGAAACTGCTAAAGGAGAAAGAGCAGCTAAAGTCTATGGAAGCCATTCCAATGACTGCCATCCCAATCTCAGGGACAAGCACACCAACAGTAACATCAATCCCCTCTGCAACACCAGTGACACCACCAGAAGGGACAACCGATCTCGCCAAATCCATGGAGAAAATGAACCTGCAAGAGACAGAAATCAGCAGGCTGAAGAAGGAAGTTGAGAACCTTCAGGAACTCAAAACTTCTTTCCAAACCATCCTATCCAAAGAAAAGCAGTTAACTGAGCAGCTCAGGAAGGAACTACAGCAGCTCCAAAAGGAAACAGTGGCAGGGAAGACTTTGGCTGAAGTCAAAGAAAACATATGGACAGACATCACAAAGTCCATAAATGAAATCTGGCCCATGATCCAAATCATGTTTGAGCAGAATGAGTTGGTCCAGAGGAGCAAACAATCCATTGAAAAGATCAGAGTAGAATTATGAGATAGACCAACTCAGTCAAATGAGATCATCAAATTCTTAAATTCTAAAACTCGAGAAGAGTTAGAAGAGTTGAAGATCGAGGACAGAACAGAAACCATCCTTGAGGTCAAAAGAGTTTTGACCAAGAGGGGATTATTGCTTCAACTAGAAGAAAAGGTTCAGATCATGGACCAAGGGGTACAAAAATTCTTCAGCAAGATCAAGACTCTCCAGAAGAAAGGTCTCCCAGGTCTGAAGGTTATTAATGATAAACTGATGACACTCCTCGATTACAAAAAGAGATTGTCTAAAGTGTCTAAAGATAGTTCAAAATTTGCTGGAATACAAGGGAGCATCACCGGCAAAGCATTCCTGGACACTCTTCAGTTGGACATCAGTATCCAACATGAGATTCGATAGATTTTCCTCACTAAGCCCACTTTTTCCAAATATACGGAAATGGATGAAGTGTATCGGAGACTGCTCAAAATCACTGTGCCTAGTCATCTCAGATGGGAGGAACTTTGCGATTTGCTCGATCAGCAGATGAGTTGTCTAGGTCCAGTCACCTATCCAGTCAGAAGAGGTTGCGTAGGAACCTCGCCAATGGCCTACCCCAGAAATTCCGCATGCAGTTGAACCAAGTCATCAAGCAGGTTTGATTAGTTAAATTATTTAGACTAAAAATAGAATGAGCACGTCCTGATCAGTTATGACAAGAACGTTTGTAATTTGAATTATAAATACTTCACCTTTCTAATTATTGAGGGTTGTTGATCTGTACACCCTGACGCTATCAGAATGTAACATTTTTTAAGAGATCTGCCATTAATAAAAGGAGGCACTTTTACAGGATTCTTGCGTGTATTCACTGGTGACGTTTATTCTCTAAGTTGAATGTTATTCTTTCTTTGTGATCATATTGTTTTCTGAAACTAATTTTTAAAAGTAACGTATGTTGCAGGATTTATATTGGATACCCTGTTTCCGAATTTAAAGTTTTTAATGTTTATCTTCTGATGTTTTCAATTAAGAAATTCTTAACTGCTTCTTAGTTGAATTTATTTTTCTCATCTTTTCTTTTGTCCATCATTTAAGCTATTAAAGATCCAGTGAGTATATTATCTCGCCCTATTGAAGTATTCTTTTATTTTCCAGTTTATATCTCATACTTATTTTAACACAGACCCCATAGCCCAATGGAGGTGTAGACTGTCTCAACCAATCCAAAACACTTTGACAACAAAACCAACAGATTTCCTTACCTAGCCTAATATCTAAAATTATAAACAAAGCTAAATCATATAGAGAGATCCCTCTCTGAAGCTGGAAGGGCTAGATCCCAACTTTAAAAGCGGTTGGATAAAGTTACCTTTGTGGATTTCTTCTCTTTCAACCTCTAGGAAATTTACAGAGTGCTAACACTGAGCATATCCTTTACATACCAATCTAGCTTTGTTCCTTGTAACATGTTCATGTCCATTCAATTTATTTCTGAAAACCCACTTTGTGCCAATCACATTCTTATTCTTTGGTCTTGGAACCAATTCCCAAGTGTCATTCTTCTCTATTTGATCCAATTCTTCATATGTGGCCTTATTCTAGAATTTATCCATGCTGGCCTCTTCAAAACTGTTTGGTTCAATCATAGATAAGAGTGCTAGGTGCATTTGTTCTGGTGAATAGATTCGTCTTCTAGTAGCAACTCATGCATGTTTGTTTCCTATAATATGATCTGAAGGATGGTTCTTCTATACTCGTTTGCTAGGTGTCTTGGGAGGAACTTGTTGAACTTTCTCTTCTACTTATGTATGATCCTCTTCATCTTCCCCTTCTACTTCTTCTTCATATTTTTCTTCTTCTTCGTAAATTTGTTCCATTGATTCATTTTCTTCTTCCTTTAATTATCATCCACTTGTTTCATAAATTTTTACATTGATGCTTTCCACAACTTTGTTCAACCTCAGATTGTAACACTTGTATTCTTTCTGTGTACTTGAGTAACCAACAAGTACTCATTTTTCCACATGAGAGTAAAACTTTCCCATTTTGCCATCTTCTCTTTTGATGTAGCATTTTCTTTCAAATACTCTGAAGTGCTTCACATTTGTTGGTCTTCTTTTCCATAGTTCGTAGGGAGTTTTGTCATTGTTGTTTCTGAGCATTACTCTATTTTGAATGTGAATTGTTGTATGCACTACATGTGTCCAAAAAATATCTGTCAATTTGGAATCCATTAGCATTGTTAGAGCCATTTCATGTACTTTCTTGTTCTTTCTTTCAACAACTCCATTTTGTTGAGGTGTCCTAGCAACAAAGAATTTCCTTTTTATTCCATGCTTGTTGTAGAATTCCATAAATTCTTTTGAAGTGAACTCCCCTCCATTTTCAGATCTCAAACATTTGATTTTTGAGTCCATTTCATTTTCAACCATTTCCTTGTAGACCTTGAATTTTTCAAAAGCTTCTAACTTAGTCCTGAGAAAGAAAACTGCAATCATTCTTGTATAATCATCAACTAATAACATAAAGTATTTCTCACCTTTTAAACCCTTTGTTGTAGTTGGTCCAACTAGATCAGTATGCACAATTTCTAGTGGTCTTGTCGTTGAATAATCCTTTGATTTGAACCTGGTATTTGTTTTCTTTCCTTGTTGACAATGCTTGCATAAAGTGTTGGTTGGTTTCGTGATCTGGGGCATTTCTCTAACTTATTCCTTTTTGTTGACTTTGACAAGGTTATCAAAGTTTATGTGACCCATTATTTTGTGTCATATCCAGCCTTCATCTTCCTTTTCTAGACAACACTTTTCATTTCCAATATCACTTAATACATATATGTTCCTTGAAGTTCTTGCAGATGTTGCAATCAATTTTCCTGAACCTTATTTTCTTATCTCGCACTTCCGTGAATAGAAAGTAATTTTATGACCTTGGTCACACATTTGACTCACACTTAGAAGATTATGTTTCATATCTTCTACTAGTAGAATATTTTATTCCTTGGTATTCTTGTTTCCAATTCTGACTGTGCCTTTTCCAATGATTTTAGTTGAATCATCATTCCCGAAGGAGACTGGTCCATATCTTTCCTTTCTTAATGTAAGAAACCCATTTTTATCACCTGTCATGTGTTTTGAACAACCATTGTCAACATACCAACCATGTTTCTTATTCTTAGCTTGTAGAGAGAGTGTGCATTCTTCATTGTTATACGAATTCTTCTTTCATATCTATTTTCACTTCTGAGGTTCTTGTTTTTTACTGTTGTTGTTCCATTGTGGTTCTCTAGGAGGGACTGCCATTCTACAATATTTGGCCATGTGTCCAAATGTTTTGCACTTGTATCATTCCACTTCAGTGCTCAATGATTCAAACCTGTTGTAGCTTCTTCTCTGTGTTTCACTAGGCCTTCTTAGATAGCCATTTTTTGTATGACTTCCAAAGTTGTTTATGTTCCTGCTATTAGCTCTGCAATTTACATATTTATGTCCAAAATTATAACATGCATAACATAAACTAAAAAAGATAGTTTGATACCTAGGAGTTGAAGATATTTTGAAAGGAGTTACTCTTATGAATCATTCTTCTTCCTGAGGCCTATTTGTTCTATCAATCATTGATTCTGAAGTCTAAATCTTCTCGGTGGAGGAGTGTCTATGTAATCTTCCTTGTAGACCTTCCTATCCCCTTTGATTGTTTATGCATATCGTTTTGGATATGTTTCCTGTTCTGTTGCTTTGAAGCTTGATCTATTTTCTATATGATTGTATCCAAGCCCGGACTTGTCATGATAAGGCTTTTGACCGCTGATAATTTCATCCATAAATTTTGAGTTGTTCTGCATATTTTTCTTTTGAAGATAATTTCTCAATGTGACAATCTATGCTTCCAAATTTCCAATGATCGTGTCTCTTTCTTCTAACTATTATTTGAGTGATTCTTCAATTCTTTTATCTTCTTCTATTTGAACCTTCAATTTCATGATCATTTGTTCTAGTTCCTGGGTGTCTTCTTTCTTGTCTAGTTCTTCTTGTAGCTTCTTGTTTTTCTTTTTTTCTCTTCTTA
The DNA here is from genome assembly GCA_009831015.1 of Picea engelmannii. Lineage (NCBI taxonomy): Eukaryota > Viridiplantae > Streptophyta > Pinopsida > Pinales > Pinaceae > Picea > Picea engelmannii. The sequence continues at coordinate 200,006 of ML784420.1, forward strand.
TAACTTCTATGGCACTCAACAATTCTTCTCGGTAGTCAACTTATGCCTCTTCATATTCTTCTTCAATGTCTTATTTATCAGAGTCTTCTATTTCCATGAATAGAACTATTTATGTCTCACTATCACTGACTTCATCTTCATCTGATGAGGATGTCTTCTTTGGTGCATAAGCTTTTCTTGAAAGATTTCTTTTAGGTTATTTTTCCTTTATATGTTTGTTTGATATTTGAGTAATCTTCATCATTCCTCTTATTTTTCTTATGAGGGAATTTGTTAGCAAAATGACCAATACCATCACAATTAAAACAAATCAATGGAAGCTTACCTTTATATCTGTCGTTGGTTCCCTTGTTCAATCTTCTGACAAAGTTGGCCACTTCTTCTTCATCATATTTTGAGAAGTCACTTCTACTGCTATGTTACTTTTGCTTTCCCTTTTTCTTTGACCTTTTGGATGCTTTGAAAGATGCTTCTTTTATATTTGGATTTTCCTGTTCAGTTCTCATTTTATATGATGTGAAGATTCTATGCAGTTTGTCCATGCTTATGAAGTCTAGATCTTCTCTTTCTTCTAGTGTTGATATCTTAGGATCAAATCTCATAGGAAGAGATCTCAGTACCTTTTGAACAATTACAGATTTTTCAATTTCTTCTCCCAATCCTATGATTACATTCATTGTTTCATCGAATCGTAAGAAGTAAGATGCAATATTCTCATCTTCCTTCATCTTTATTTGTTCGAATGGACCTATGTAAGTTTGAAGCATCGATGCTTTGACTTTTGAATATCCTTCATAAATATTTTGAAGTTTGTCCCAAATCTCTTTAGCGGATTTACAATGTACAACGTTGGTATATTCACCAAGACCATTCAGAAGTGCATTTGTGGCTTAGGAATTATTTTGACTGAGTTTTGATTCTTTTTCACTTGTTGGCGGAACTGTTGGTTCTTTGTATCCATCTACTACTGATTGCCAAATTTCAAATACATGTGCTTGTATATATGTTTTCATCCTTCTGCTCCAGAATGCATAATTCTGTCCATCAAACTGTGGTATTTTGTTTTTATACATGTTGTTTCTCTCCATGATCTACCTTTCAGCGGTTAAACTGATTTATGAAGGAACCTTCTCTGATACCAATTGTTGGATTATTGAGAGGGGGGGTGAATCAGTAATAGAGAAATATAATCACTTTTAACCATAAAATGCAAGTGTTATATCAATGTAGCATTATCATCCAATAGCTTCAGAGTAAATAAACAATAAACAAATGAGAAATCATACACATACACAGTACACTGGTGTTTTTACGTGGAAACCCAAAGCGAGAGAAAACCACATAATGTTTTTTCTTATATGTCTTTAAGAATTATATTCATTGGAAGCACCAACTTCCTTTGTTTTCTAGCTTCAACTGGAAGGAGGCTGCAACCCCCTATTTCCAGGCTACAACCTAAGGGAAGATAAAACGCCCCAATTCTCTGGCTATAACCAGAAGGAGGCTACAACCCCCTATGTTATATGGATACAACTGAAAGGTGGCTACAAGTACATGTCCTTTCCCCATCCAAATGCCCTGAAGTATAAGTAGAATGATGGAACCAATGTCACACTATCACTATGAGATATACTGATGTAAACATGTACCAATCAACCTACACCAAACAACCTGTACCAATAACCTGAACCATGCATCAACCTGTACCTCAACCTCAACAAAAATACCTCATCAATTTCATCATCTAAATCTGATTTGTACCTCTGTAAAAGAATTGGTGTATATGATCACATACCTGCAAACCTTCCTCAACAAGAGACTAGCATTTTCATCAAATTTTACTTTAGTCTCACATGACTAGTTTTGGATTAGTCAACGACCCTAACTTGCAATAATAATAACTATGTACCTGTAATGAATAAAGGTATAAAAATAGTACACAATGTTATTCAGTGTATTTTCTGCAATTTCTCCAGGTTTCACTTCTTGGAACCTCCCAGAAAAGGACTTATAGCAAAAATGACATACCTTGTTGAATTCTGTCTTATTCTAGGGATCAAACTTGTAGAGAATGCCCCGAACAGAATATTTGTTGTATAAATCTGAAAATGGTACAAAACATACTAAATACTATACTCTAACTAATACATTTTGTCTTACTTAATTTGGACCTGTTATGAAGTTATGACATTTTTACCTGAAACACTTGTTTTATACTAGTTTTAGGACTAGCCAAAAACCCTATTTTCCACAGATCGTAACTCCAAAAATACAATGACCCACAAGATGAAATGTTTATCACAACTACTTGGATATGTTTCTTTAATGACCTCCATATTTCGCGGTCTGAATCATTCTATAAAAAAATTTATTGTGAAAATGGTGAGATGACCTGTAAATAGCATACCGTAGAAAGCATCATCAAAAGAATTTATCCTCCCTTGAATTTTGACCTTCTTTACTTCACCTTCCCTCTGAAATTCTCCTTAGATATCCTTTGGTTACCTCAGTCACTTGTAGATATTCAATATGCTCAAGTGTGATTAAATGAGAGACCCTTGCCTCTTATTTATACTTTTATGTAGCTTCCTCAAGGGGTTACCTTTAACTACTTTCCTTATTTTAGGGCTAACCCACTTGTAACCACTTGTCCACTTAGTAATTTCTCCATTAACTTTATTATTTAAATAATTCATTTTGTATCCACTTTGACTTATAGTACACTCATCACTTCACTTTATTATTTAAATCATTTCTTCTTTGCAACCACTTTGACTACTTTGACCTTTTGGGGCTTCTAGATGACTCATGAGGGTTCTCCAACTTCACATGGCCATAACTCTCTAACCGTGAGGAGTTATGTGGCGTTCCACATACCACCGGAAATGGCATGACATGTAATATCCATCTAGAATAGTCTTACCTTTAAATATATTAAAAATCATACCATTATACATCAAACAAACTTGGGTCCATTACCTAAACCTTTGTACTACTGGAATTCGCTACCAAACTTTCTTCAAGGTTTGACATCAATGAAAACCAATCCAAATAATAAAATTCTCTTAGAGAACCAATTAAACTACCAGAAAGAAGCTAAGGGCAATTTTGCAGAGTTTGTTGACTATGCCCTAGAATTGTAGGATGAGTTAAATATGGTCCAAATGAACTTATACAAGAATGCCCAAATATTTCAAGATCCATACCAGGAAAATTCTCCTATACAAAATTAGATATAGGGATGGAGAATCAATCAAGAGAAAGTGAAAACTAACTTGATATGGTGAAGAAGTGGTAAAGTGATTTAAATGAAATCCCTCCTGAAATATTCAACATAATATGAAAGAAAATATTCAATATTGAAATAATGCTTGAATTCTATAAAAACATTGTGATAGTAGGTGTAGGAGAAAATTTAAGCATAATGGGAAATTGTGAGAAATTATGGAAAGTTGTGAAATAATGCTTGAATTTTATAAAGATTGTGCTAGTAGGTGTAGGGGAAAATTGAAGCATAATTGGAAATTGTGAAAAATTATGGAAAGTTGTGGAGCAAATTGTGAATAAATATAATGTGTTGCAGTTTGGACATAGTGCAAATTTCTATCCTCAAGAGTGCAAATTTCTATCCTCAAAAGACGGTCACTCAAACTTTAAAAGATCATATCCAACAAGAAAGGTTTTCCATTCGATTTATCCTTAATATTAGTAAAACACAAATGAAGGAGTATATAAAGATTCCATTGAGAGACATTAGTTAAATAAAAACATTCATTGGAAAATTGGAGAAAAATGTATGGAAAGTGAAACAAATTTCTTACCTCAATTAGAGCCCCATTAGAACAACACAAGTTTCCCATATTTAGAAATTTTATAGTGCATGGAAATTCCATGTAAGGATATACATAAAAAGAAAGGGGCAATCTTCTAAGAGGTGAAGAAGAATATCATAAATTAGGAAGTAGAAACACTTTGAATTCCTCTATTTTTTTTTTTTATAAATAAAATCAAAACCATGGATAAATAGATTTTTGATGGTCATTGTAAACTTTCTTTCTAATTAGTTTAAAAACTTATTAGTCATTTTTTTTCAAATGGACTCTTGTGTATGTCTATTGGACTATTCTCTATTTTCATGTGCTCACTATAAGATGTAAACATATTTATTGTAGATTTATCTGATGTATTTATTGTCCATTCTTACTTGTAGTATTTGCAACTAAAATAGCACTGTAACTTTCAAATCAACTAAATTATAGGCTGACCTTATTTTTTTTCTATTGATTATGTGAAAAGTTTTTGCAATTAATTTAATACTAAATTTATTATGTAATTATTTGCTTCCTTTCTTTCATATTTACTCATTTTCTATTTAATTCCTAGCTAGTAAGTCTTAGAATAAGATAACTTAGGTTAGAATAGCTATAAGAATTTTAGAATTAAATACATAAAATCATTAATAGCTTACATGTAGCAATTAAATATGTATTTTATGCGATATCATTATAGTAGATTATGGTTTTCTATGATATTTCAATTTCCTTGAACTTTAGTTTATTTATGATAAACTCTTTTTACTACTACATTTACTCCTTAATTGATTCTTCACTATTAGTTTATTTATGATAAACTATTTTTAATACTACATTTATGCCTTAATCGATTCATGGAAATCTATTGGAACCTTGTGGTTTTCTAGTAAATTCAACTTATCATAATTGATAAGACAATCATTACGTCGAAAGGCGTACACCTATTGACAATAGGCACAATTAATGATATTTTAACTTTATTTAACCTTAAACCCTAATCTGATGACTATGCATTGAAGATGCTGACATATTCTTAATCGTCCTCCAAAATCAATGGGTCAGATTTATTGTTCATAACTTTCTTGCATTTATCAAGACATCCTTCCGATACCTTCTTTCGGCGTTCTCAGCCACGAATTAGCGGCTATGCTAGTGTACTTTGCAGTTGAATAGAATCACTTTGGCACACGTAACCCAACTATACAATCGTCCACCGAAAAGCCCTCCTAGTTCAGACAAATATTTAAAGATTCTTCTAAAAGAGTCCATATCTGTTGAGCGAATGGGAAAGTAACAAAGAGATGACAGACAATCTCCTGATTGCACTTGGTCCTTCCCAACCCCGAGCCACCAATGCGTCCCAAGTAAGGATTTATACAATTTTTTTACCGTAGGAAAACCTGAACCGTCTCCCCCAGACCATCTTAGTTCGTCCTAAGTGGGACCAAGAAGTATGCCAGCTCCCGCAGGTGCTCGTTTAATTTGATCATCGATTAGACCCAGTTGGTGTGAGTCTTTCCAATATGACACCGGAGGCGCTAAAGAGGATGTGTTCCTTGCTTGATAAAGAAAAGTTAATCCTCTACTCTTTAAAGTAGTCAATAAGGGTGCCCACATAAATTGTAAGTTGCCAATGCCCATAATTTGATCCCTTCCCACCTGAATCGAGCAACCATTACCAATCTTCTAGCAAATCCACTGGTCTAGTAAACGCTTTGATTTTATTAAATGCCTCTAGACAGATGAGGAAGCAACCTGTGTGTTTGTTCCCATTCTGAATATTGCAATGCAGAATTTTAAGGATATATTGAAAAGGTCATAACTTTTTCCTATAAGATTTATTTTGAGTGTTGTCTTTTTTGCACAAGGTTCATCCCCATGTATAATTTTTAATGGTATAGAGGATCTTTAGTAGTTCTACTAGTAGTATTTTCAAATATTTCACATTTTCTAAAAACCCAAGTATTAGCCCCATTTTCACAACTTCAAAAGGGCATAATTCAATTAAAAGGATAGATTGGAAAGGTTATAACTTTCTCCTATAAGCTCTATTTTGAGTGTTGTTTTTTTCACAAGGTTCATCTCCATGTCTAATTTTTAATGGTATAGAGGATCTTTAGTATTTATATTAGTAGTATTTTCAAATATTTCACATTTTCTAAAAACCCAAGTATTAGCTCTATTTTCACAACTTCAAAAGGGCATAATTCAATTAATTTTTAGACTTTTGGGTGAATTGTTTTTTGAAGTTGGTTATTTTTTGAAATCTTTCAGATATATAATCAATTTCTGTGTGATTATGTGGTATCATTTTGGTTTTTTAGTTGGTGACCTAAAATGGTAGAATCCCTTTGCTGCTTTATGAACTTTTGGATGGAATATTAGTATTTTTAAAATTCTTTTGATACTTGTATCATCGTGAACCCAACTTAGTATATTTGAAACTATGGGGGTTCTTGAACAAAAGTGGGAAAATTGATGATCCATAAAGATTATGAGGAGATTGGTGAGATGGTTCTCGACCATGGTGAAGTTGTCTCCTTGCAAGATACTAGTGTCTCTTTGCAGACCATTTTTGTACTCAATTGCAAATAGAAAGTGGAAGACTTAAGGAGTGGGTTGACAAGTTGGAGGAGTCCCATACTCAATTTTTTATGCAAGCCTCTATTGATGAGATTTTAGAGTATGTTTCTCCAATCCAAGAAGATAGTGTTTAGTTGTTTGATGAGTACCATGTTTTGAGGAAAAAATAAGATTTTTTTCTTTCATAGGTGGATGAGAAGGACAAGATGATCAAGGATTTTCATGACCTCAATCAAGGCCTTATTCAAGAGGTCACCAAGTTAAGAAACAATGAAGGTAATTTGGAAGATTACATGAATAAGTTACACTTTTTATTTCAAGAAGTATATTCATCTTGTGGAGAGTTGGGAACTTTGTCTACATGAGCTAGATGAACTCAATTCCAATAACTGCCAAGATCTCATGAATGACTTTCGTTATGAAGGGATACTTGATGTTTTTGAAGAATATGTCAAATGTATTTATCAATAGTGTATTAACGATGATGATGCTTCTTAAGATGTTTCTGGTGATGCTTCTAATTCTATTGCTAGTAGTGGTGATGAGTGTAAGAACTATGTTATTAATGATGTGGCTTCTTCTCATGATTTGATGGATACTAATGCATTGATTTCTTCTGATTTTGAGAAACATACTAGGAGTATCGGGTCCTATATATTATGTAAGATGGGATATGTAGGTGGTGGACTTAGGAAGAATGTATAGGGTATTGTTATTCTAATTATACTCAAAATTCAAGTTCAATTAGAGAAGAATGTTAGGATATTTAGAAACTTAGGAATTAGTTAAGATCAACTTGGTCTAATGTGCCTTTAAGTAAAGTGTGTTTCTTTAGTGTGTTTCCTTAATATGCATCAATATGCATTTGTAACTATCTAATTTGACAAACATGATATGTTTTAGACATAAAATAATTTGACGATTCATATTTTCTTTGATACTAATGTCTATATTGATTTGTGGCTTAACACATGGTTGTTCCATGATATTCATTTAAAGAGAATGGAGGGTCATTTGCTGATAATTGATGGTGAGAAAATTCTATGCAATTTTTTTTCATTTTGCATTAATATATTGCCTCAAGTGGTTGCAATGGCTAGGGCCGAGTTTCCTTCTTTGATTGTTTTAACCACGTAATACAATGGAGTATTGACATTTGATTGGTTTTTGTGAGTAGTTTCTTAAGGTGTTTGACTTGTGTGGAAATACCTTGTTTATCGAACATGGTATCAGAGCCTGTATGAAGACCCACTCCCATTGTTGATCGATATCTTGAAACTGTGTCACTATATGCATAAAATCATCTCTAGATTATGCTATTTTTATGCATATTTGGGCTAGGAGAACCATTGCATTGCATTCAAAGCACTACTTTGAATTGGAAACACTTTTCATTTCACCCAAAATGATTTTTTTCAAAAGAGTTTTTGTTTTCCCAAGATAATCCAAAGGTATACAATTTCATTATGTTTTTTTTTTAATACAATGTTAATATTTCAATTTTTCTATTTATATTTCTATTTTGCAACCTTTTGGTTTGGGTATGCTCTTTGATGTGTGCCTTGTGCCATCTAGGAAAACTAGGAACAAAGAGGAAAGTGTTTTATTTTTTGCATATTCTGTTTACTCTGTACTTTAAGTGATCTTATCCAATCATAAATGGAGAGAAAATTTTCATTGTTATGGTAGACTAACCAAGATATAACCCCAATATTATCAATTTTCATATTTTCTTTTTCAAATTTTCGCTTGTTTTTGTGTGTAGTTATGTTGAATCTTTTTAGAGGCAAAAATAAGTTTTTTGGGTAAACACGCACTTTGAGGCAAAGAGAAATTTGTTTTTAAGTCTAAATGCTTCAACCAAATAGAAGCCTTAGAAGCAATGATTAAGAATCATAACATCACTCTTGATTCTTCTTCTTCTAACTCTTCTACTCATGGACATGCACTTTCCACTTCTATTTTTTCCTTCAATGCAATATCTCCTTCTTCTTCTTCTAATGAGTGGCTTATTGATTCTGGAGCATCTTATCACATGGCTAAGGATAAAGTCATTTTTTCTGATCTTAATGAATGCAACACCAAACAAATGATTTTTGGTGATGATAAATCTCTTAATGTTGTACGGTTTGGAACAATTTAGCTAGAACGTGTTCACTTTAATGATGTATTATGTGTTCCAAGTCTCTCTTGCAATATTCTATTAGTATATGTAATCACTCAATCAAATGAAGGAAAAAAATTAGAGTTTTCACCTCACCAAGTTGTAATCAAGGATTTAAAAGATCTTAAGCATGCCCTAGAAACTGGAATTATTGATGATATTACCAAGTTGTACATATTTGAAAACTTTTGATCAATAAATGAGGGACTGATAACCCACTTGCTTCACTGATCCAGGGGATCAAATTTTGCTCAAAAATTCAAAGTGCTCGGAATCGATTCAAATCGAACAAGAGCATAGACCTCGTCGTTATGAACCCAACGCAACTCGTTTGGGTTCAAACGGATGTCGGGAGTGAGAGATATTGCGTTCTGTTCAAAATGACAAACATGCAAAAAAAAAAAGGGATGCTGACTGTACAGTCCATACGGACGCTGATGTGGAAGGCCGTACGGCACGTGTCAAGCATCTATTTGGATAGTTGGCATGTGACATGGCTTATTTGCATCGAATGGGATGGTGACATGTGGCCCAATCAATGGCCGCCACATGTCACATTTATATTGGTTCAAAATCTTTGCATTTGGCAGGAGTCGACCCCGTGACCTCCGGGTAGGGTAAAGCCTTGGGAAGGGCTGCCCAACCGGCGCGCCCGCATGTGTTACTTAACATATGTATGCGTTTTAATATATTTGAGTTTGCAAATATGTGAATTGGGGTGTGAACCGGGCCGGGGCTAAGCCCCAGCCCACGATTATATATATGTATTGCATACGACTGATGTTATGGGCGGTTAAACCCACAGTTATATATATATATGTGTGTGTGTGTGTGTGTGTGTGTGTGTGTGTGTGTGTTGTAACCATTTTGGTATGCGCGCGGTTTGACATATAACATGTGACCATTGTGTATGTGTGCGGTTTAATCCTACGGTTTTGTATATGGTTTGAACCTTAGCCCTATTTTGTATTGCATGCAGTCATGTGGTGGCCATGTGCCCATGGGCCTTGGTAGTTAAAGGCCGGCGCGTAACCGTTCAATGGTTTGTATCGGTTGTGCGGTTGTGCCTGGTGCTAAGTTTTAACGCTTAAATATGCGTGTGGGCTAGGTTGAGCCAACAAGGGTGCAAATTGTAGATGCAGAGACAACAAGTTTGAAGGAGGACTTCCAGGAAGCCTATCTTCTTCATTTTTTTGGCCAAACGAGGTGCCGAAAAAGCCCAGCTAGGGGTTTTTGGACATTCTGGAGCCATTGGAGCCATCTATTTGGTATTTTGAGCATTGTAAAGCACATTTTTGAGCAGTTTGAGCAAATAATACAAATGATCCATTGGAAGCTAGACCAGGAGATGTAGCCCAAGAGAGGGGTGAACTCCTTTATCATTTGTTGTGTTATGTGTTTTCTGTTCATTGTTTATTGCTGCTATTATATGCATCTTTGATGAGTAATTTTCATAAAAGTTGTGTTGCAAATTGATCCGTTTTCATTTTAACACATAAAATTAAACTTGCAAATATTTTCAAGAATACAAGTCTTCTTCATTTTTAGATCAA
>ML784420.1:212666-229621 GCA_009831015.1 Picea engelmannii
CAATTATGCAATGGGAGAAGTTTTGCTACAGCATGGTAAGCCCATTTGTTTTCATTCTGAAACTTTTAATGGTGTCGTGATTAACTATCCTACTTATGATAAGGAGTTGTATGCATTGGTACAAAGTGTGAAAAAATGGAAACTTCATTTGTTGGGGAAAGAAACCATTGTCCACACCGATCATCAACCACTGCAATACTTACAATCACAAACAAAGCAAGCTAGGCACTTCAGATGGATGGGTTTTCTACAACAGTTCCACTTGGTCATCAGGTATAAGAAGGGAATTTATAACAAAGTTGTTGATATGCTTTCAAGGCCTATTATTAGTGCTTCAGTTATTCTTAAGGATAGTCCTATAATGCATGAGAATTATGTTGAGCAATATGCTTTAGATACTGATTTTAAAGAAGTATATGAGACTTTGTGTCATTCTGACCATGTTGAGGAATTGGATTACCATGTGCATGATAATATTTTGTATCATATTGGCAAGCTATGTATTCCACAGGGTGAAAGAATCAACATAATAAGAGAAGCCAATTCTTCTCTTATTGCTGGTCATTTTGGTGTAGGCAAGACAGTGGCTAATCTACAAAGGTACTACTATTGGCCTAAAATGAATGAAAGTGTTTCGAGATATGTTCGAGGATGTTCGTTATGTGCCACAAGTAAACCTAGCAATCCAAATTTGGGTTTGTATACTCCACTTCCGGTTCCTTCTCGTCCTTGGGAAAGTATTTCTATGGACTTTGTAGGAGGTCTACCTATGTCTCGACGAAATCATGATTATCTGTATGTTGTGGTTGATCGATTTAGCAAAATGTGTATTTTGATGCCTTGTAAGAAGCAAGTTACAGCTGAACAAATGGCACAAATGTTTTTTCGAAATTTTTGGGTGCATTTTGGATTGCCTAAATCCATTATTTCTGATCGGGATTCTCGATTTGTTGGAAGTTTTTAGTCGAGTTTATGGGCACTCATGGACACCAAAATGAAAAAGAGCACAACTTTTCATCCGCAAACAGATGGTCAGACAGAAGTGGTAAATCGAACAGTGGTGCATCTTCTTCATGCTTATTGCAGCAAGCATCCTAAGCTTTGGGATGAGCATTTACACTACATCCAACATGCTTACAATCGAGCTAAGCACTCTTCAACTCAAACGTCGCCATTTGAAGCATGTTTTGGCTATTTGCCCAAATCTCCTTTAGATTTTATCTTTGGGAAGGATATTTCTATTGATGGTCAATATGACATTGATAGGGCATAAAAGTTCATTGAACAAATTCAGTCGATACATCAAATGGTGCAAGAGCAGTTGGAAAAGAGTCAAGCCAAGTACAAGACGAGACATGAAAAGCATCGTGTTGATCACAGTTTCCAATTTGGAGATGAAGTTTGTATTTACATCAGTAAGGAGAGGATTAAAGGAGAAGGTAAAAAATTGAAACCAATTCAATATGGTCCTTTCAAGATTATTGACAAGATTGGTAACAATGCCTTTCGTTTAGATTTGCCTCCTTATATGCAAATGTATGCAGTTGTTAATGTTGAGAATTTGAAATTGTATGATCCTCCTTTGATTGATGATCAAGGAGAGCATGTTCAGATTCCTTCTATAGATGATTTGTCCCCAGAATATCTTACAGAACTACATGAAGACACCATCCTTGACAGGAGAATGCGAACTTTAAAACGAGGAAATGTGGAGTATCTTCAAGTTGGTCTTAAAGGTACAAATCCAAGTGGATTGAGGTTGGAAAGGTGAGGGAGCTATACCCTCATCTTCAGATAGACTGAAAATAGTCTTTTGGAGGTCCAAAAGCTTTCCAATGGGGAGGTGTGATCCAAGGGATCAAATTTTGCTCAAAAATTCAAAGTTCTCAGAATCGCTTCAAATTGAACGTGAGCATAGGCCTCGTCGTTACGAACCCAATGCAACTCGTTTGGGTTCAAACAGACGTTGGGAGCGAGAGATATCGCGTTCTATTCAAAATGACCAATAGGCCCAAAAAAAAAGGGATGTTGACTGTACAGTCCGTACGGATGCTGACATGGCAGGCCGTACGACACGTGGTAGGTAGCTATTTGGATAGTTGACATGTGACATGGTTTTTTTGCAGCGAACGGGATGGCGACACGTGGCCCAATCAATGGACGCCACGTGTCACATGTATATTGGTTTAAAATCTTTGCATTTGGCAGGAGTCGACCCCGTGACCTCTGGGTAGGGTAAAGCCTTGGGAAGGGTCGCCCAACCGGCGCGCCCGCATGTGTTACTTAACATATGTATGCGTTTTAATATATTTGAGTTTGCAAATATGTGAATTGGGGCACGAACCGGGTCGGGGCTAAGACTCGACCCACGGTTATATATATGTATTGCATACGACCAATGTTATGGGCGGTTAAACCCACAATTATATATATATGTGTTGTAACCATTTTGGTATGCATGCAGTTTGACATATAACATGTGACCATTGCGTATGTGCACGGTTTAATCCTACAGTTTTGTATATGGTTTGAACCTTAGCCTTGTTTTGTATTCCGCGCGGTCATGTGGTGGCCATGTGCCCACGGGCCTTGGTAGTTAAAGGCCAGTGCGTAACCGTTCGACAATTTGTACCAGTTGTGCAGTTGCACCCAGTGCTAAGTTTTAACTCTTAAATATGTGTGTGGGCTAGGTTGAGCCAACAAGGGTGCAAATTGTAGATGCAGAGACAACAAGTTTGAAGGAGGACTTCTAGGAAGCCTATCTTCTTCATTTTTTTGGCCAAACGAGGTGCCAAAAAAGCCCAGCTAGGGGTTTTTGGACGTTCTGGAGCCATTGGAGCCATCTATTTGGTATTTTGAGCATTGTAAAGCAAATTTTTGAGAAGTTTGAGCAAATAATACAAATGATCCATTGGAAGCTGGACCAGGAGATGTAGCCCAAGAGAGGGGTGAACTCCTTTATCATTTGTTGTGTTATGTGTTTTTTGTTCACTGTTTATTGTTGTTGTTATATGCATCTTTGATGAGTAATTTTCATAAAATTTGTGTTGCAAATTGATCCGTTTGCATTTTAACACATAAAATTAAACTTGCAAATATTTTCAAGAATACAAGTCTTCTTCATTTTTAGATCATTCACTAACATAGTTCCTTGTGGAATATTTTTTTTTTCTTTGTCTCAGATCCGTTCTTAGGTTTTTACAGAGTGCTTTGTCTTCTGGAGGTTACTAGGGCTTTTTCCTTTGTCCTATACAAGGATATTTGTAATCACCTCATTGTTCAATGGCACGTAAGGTATACAACATGCCAACTAATGATCCAAATGAATGGCTAGCTCCTTCTCTATGTAACTTTCACATAGTACAACCAACCAATGATCAATGTTATATAATAAGTGAGACTTTGAGTTGTTTCTCTATTTTTTAGCATCAATGCGAAAAAAATACATCTGTTGATTGTCTTGAAGGTTTGACAAACTCCCCAGCACAATGCCTTACACACATGTATATTATGCATATTTTGGGGATTGCAGTTGGAGTCCAGATCTCATAATGAATGGCCAGACCCATGATGAAATCAACATAGTAGGCATGTGCATTGGGAATGTTCTACAAGTTGTATTGTCTATCATGAAAAGTCAACTAGAATAGTGGATGGTTTTAAATATAAGATCCAAATCCTTTATATCTAAACAAGCATTGTAATAGATGAATGAAAGGCTTACAACATAGTTCCTCATACATATATTAATCTCATCATCGATGTTGGATCCTTTTGGTGTTGGTTAAATATCAACCATCTCTTAGAATAGTTCTTATTGCAAAGTTATTTGTATGGTTGTTCTTGCTCCCAGTATTGGTTCTCGATAGGCTTGGAATTCTTCCCTTAACTTCAACAACTTGGATATGGTTGTAGAATTTTCCTACCTTGGCTTGAATTCACCCACTTAATAATAGTATATGAGGTAAATGAATTAAACAATAGTGAATAGTGTCACCCATGCATGAAATAAAATTCCTAGAGCGATGTGGAATCATCCAAGCATGAAGTAATAAACACAAAGGGATGTGAACTCACCCAAGGGAAAAGTAAAATTCCCAGAGGGATGTGAACTTACCTAGGGATGAAGTAAAATGCCCAGGGGGATGCGAAATTTCCTTGAGATGAAGTAAAATGCCCAGGAGATGTGAAATTTCCTAAGCATGAAGTAAAACATCCAAGGGAATGTAAACTCAGCCTAGGAAAAGATAAAACAATCCAAGCAATGAGAAAATCGACTCAAGGATGAAGAATGTCCTTCAAGTGAGAGAAAAACAATAATATCTATAAAAATACAAATTTATTAGCTTTTTAAATATATAAAAAAAATGAATTTATGAACCATCAATATTATACTTCTAAGGGAATTGGACAGTGGACATTCTAAAACTATTGGAATTATTCATTTGCACACAAAGGAAGATCTCTCACTTCATTACATAACCATGAAGTAATTTAATTTAACATAAAGAAAAATAACATCAAACACAAAAATCGATCACAATGAACTCATGAATTTTATCTCGGAATCCCAATTGGGAAAACCATATTTGAATGGGGGCTCAATCTATTTCATTTCAGCAAATTTATGGTTACAGTGTTGTTCCCACTCTTAGTGCTTACTCTCCCTGGACAAAAGATGCATTGAGAATGAGAGTGAAGAAAGAAATATGGAGAGTTGGGGGGTAAAGGAAAGGCCAACATCCATGACCCTTTATTTCCCATTCCTCAACCTTCTCTCCTATTTTCCTTTTTCTTTTCATTTAATTCTCTCATTTTTTCTTTCTCACTCTCATTTTTGTCTTATTTAAATTTCTACATTTACATTGTTATACAATCTTTTCTAACCTTCATAAATTGTCGAATTGTCTCTTAAAGGTACTAAGTATTACACCCATTCATTGGTTCATATCCATTTTGTATCACACCTCCCCATTAAGAGGTTTTTTGGTCTCCAAAAGATTGAAGGAAACCATTATGGATCAATGTGCCTTCTGTTTACTTCTTTGGAATGTGTCTTTGACTCTAGCTCTTGGATGAAACTTTGACTTTGGCTCTAGATATGGTTCATGGCTTTGGATACTAGCTCTGCTCCCTAGATATGGATCTGGCTACTGCCTCTAGTCCCTATCTCTGGCTTTGGCTACTGGCTTTAGTCCTTGGCTATGGCTCAAGCTCTAGTTCTAGATCTCTTGTTCCTACATTTCAGAAGTCTACTCACTGACTCTCAGATCTAGAAACAATCTCCCAATTCAAACTATAGACTCAACATCCATTCACATCTCCCTCTCTATCTTAGATAAATTTCATCTTGGCATCCAATGAAGCCAAGTCACATTCCAATCTATGTTTATTTTGACCCCAACAAGTTATGCCATCACATATCAGTCCCTCAAAGGAATTGTGGCCTACCTTCTCCTGCTAGGATCAATTGATTCCCATCATGGAAAAAACTCTTTGGTGCATGAACATGCTTGCAATCATGTCATGGAGTTCTCAATAACTCCTCCGTCCAAGGGCATTCACCCCCATGCATTATTCTTGGGCACATATTCAATAAGGAAAAATTATTTTGGAATATTGTAGGTAGAAAATAGAATGGGGATGCCTTGATCATTGGCATCAACCTACTTTCCTCTTCAGTGGTGATGAAAATATCCTATGCTTCTATCTCTCCTTGTACAACTTATTCTCCTTGAATTGGAGATGCAAGTATCTCTCTATCTCTACTAGGATTCACTTTTCACACTCTCCTCTTGGTTGTTTGTTTTTTGGGGTGAAGCTCTAGGTGAATTTTCCAACAATTTTCTTCCCAATGTCCACTCAACTTGCAGTGGTGGAAAAATTCCATGTTGCTACTTCAAGGAATACTTGACATACTCCTCTCCATGTGCCTTTGAGTTCATTTTTGAATTGGAGAAGTCTTCTTTCCATTCCTCCTCTAAAGGAAATTTATCCTATGGCATGTGGCTTGCCTCTCCCAACAAGATGCCACATGATGGACTTTCTTCCCACATAAAGAACATTCCTCTACATACCAATAGTTTAAAATGTTATGGCCTCTCTTCTTGTGGTAGTGAAAAACAATGGATGTCCTGTTTGATGAAGAGCTCTTGGTATTCTTCTTCTTCTTTCCCTAACTAATGGGTTTGTTGCTTCTTCTGAGTGATGGTGTTGATTGAGTCTTCAATATCTTCTCATCACTACCCTTCTTTAGTCTTCCATAAGAAGGATGAGGTGTTATTGGGTTGTCACCTTCATGTACTTCTTCTCTCTCTTCTGATGAGCAAGTGAACTCCAAGATGTCTTACATGTTCACAAAAGTGGTCTTCGTTCTCATGGGATTTTCCACTCTTCCATTAAAACCTATACCTTCATGCTTGGCCCTTTGTGCAGATACAATGGGGCTTAGGATTCCTTGAATTCCCTTTCCTATCCCTTTTCCATCATATGCCATATACCTTAGGATATTGGAGCCAATGCCTCTAGTATGATTTTCAAAGTCGCCAATTTTCTCTAGAGAAATGTCTATGGAAGGTGAGTTTACCAGGGTTGTCTCAGTCATGGTGTTGGCCCTTAATTATTATAACTCCTCTCTATTTTATTTACCCATGCTAAGGTATGCAATGTTCTCTTTAAAGTTATGGAAGTTGACATGGTCAAGGATTCAACATGGCTTTGATATCATCTAATATGTAAATGAAGGAATTATATCCAACTCGCTTGGATCCTTGTAGAACAAAACTTCTTGTCTTTGTTGGAGCTATGTTCTCAGGATTGTACAAAGTGATCTGTCTTTTGGAGGCTACTAGGCCTCTAACCTCTATATTGTACAAGGATATACACAATCACCTCATTATTCAATGGCATGTAAGGTCTGCACCATGCCAACTATTGCTATGGATGAATCGTCAACTCCTTCTCTCTGTAACATTCACACAGTACAACCAACTAACGGGCAATGGTATATAATAAGTGAAACTTTGAGTTTTTTTTCTATTATTGAGCATTAATAGGAAAAATGAATTCCTCTGTTGATTATCTTCAAGGCTTGGGAAATTCCCCAAGTCAATTCCCTACACATGTCTATTATGTACATTTATGGGATTGTGGTTGGAGTTCAAATAACATAATGAATGTCCATACCTATCAAAATATCAAGATAACAGGAAAGCACATTGGGAATGTTCTAAACATTGTGTTGTCTATCATGAAAATTCGACTAGAATAGTGGATGGTCTTAAATACAATCTCCAAATCCTTTGTGTCTAAACATGCATTGTAACAAAGGAATGCAAGGATTACAACAAAGTTCATGTTATCACTCCGTAATTTCTCAGGATGAAGAAGAAATGGGAAGAGGTAACCAAAAAACCACTTGGAGTCAAGGATCTATCCCTCCAAGACTCAAAGAGGGATCTCTCTATCAGATTTAGATTTGTTTGAGTATGGATCTTAAGGTAGTTATGATAGATTTGTATTTGGTTTTTAAATGGTTTGGTTGGAGCAGGAGAAAAAGGCCATTGGGACATGTGGTCAAAGAGATCTAATCCAAACAAAGCAAGGTCTACAGGGGAGCTTACAGGGCAAGGTATGCACTATGTTGGATCCTTTAAGGTTTGATAAATGGTAAAGAATAAAAATGGATGGAATCAGATCATAACAGGGAAGTTAAGAATCCTGGGAATGACCTTCCGACAGAAAACATTGATATTGCCTTAAACTAGGAAAAAGGTGTTTTTAAACAAATCCTAAGATTGAATCTCTTTAAAACAATAGAGAAAATAAACACATATGAAAAACAGAGAAAACATAATTACAGTGAGAAAAACTTCACCAACATAATGACATAGGAATACTATAACTGTAATACTGTTTTGATAGACTATGGCTCTGTGAGTTGATTACAACAATAAAAACTTATTTTCGGTCGGTTCCAACTCCTTTTACTCTATTACAAACATATACATAAATAAAAAATATAATCCTTAGGCTCAAGAGATCGAATTCAATCATCCTGACTGAAAATAGCAAGTAAATCCCTAAAAGATCTAAACTAAAATCTGGAATGAATCTACTGAGAATAGGGGTACACTAAAAAATTTGTTTCTCCTAAACGGTGACACATGTGTATAAACTAAAAGATTTTTTTGTATATGAGCATGTTCTAGACAAAAACCTCTTTTGGTTTTTCCAATTTCATCTCCATCTCGCTGAAACAGATCTCGCAAAATCATGATTGAAATTGGGAAAAATGGAATCTTGAAAAATAGGGCTCAAAGATGGCTTCGATTCTCCCAATGGTTAACACTTGTGTAAATTATGGGAGAGTTTTTTGTTATTCAGCCCATTTTTAACAAAAACCTCTCTTTGATTTTGAAAATTCGTCTTTGTTTGCCCGGAATCACCCTCGGAAACAGACTGGTCAAACTAGTGAAAACAAATAGTTTTTCGAAGTTGGGAGGACGGTTTTGGAGGGTTAAAGTGGTTTACTCGGACCCGCTGGGGTGGTAAGTGGTATTGGGAAGGGGTGTCCGATTTCACCATGAGGTGACACTTGTCCCTTCCAATACCAGTTGCTCGGACCCTGTTGAGGTGATGTGACGTGAGGGGGGGTCCGAGTTGTACGGGGGAAATGTAGTGGGTTAAACTTAGGATTAGTTTTAAGTTTTTTAATTTTGTTTTATATTATATATATATATATATATATATATTTTTTTTTTTTTTTTATCTTTTGTATTACATTTTTTTTATTGTGTTTTATTTAATGTATGTTTTATTTTTAATATATGTTTTATATTTTTATTTTAACTCTTTTAGTTTTTGTTTTATTATATTTTTACTTTAATTTATGTTTTTATATTTTTATTTGGTTTTATTTTTTAAATAATATTTAATTCTAATAAACTACATAATTACTAATTAATTTATTAACAAGTCTAACATAACTTTATAAATCTAACTATACTAAATTTAATTATTGACATTGTTAACCTATTGTATTTTTTCCTAAGCTTGTTTATTCATGCAGGGATAAAAATGGAGAAGGGGTGAAAAAATGAAGGGTGAGGGATTGAAAGACATAGCGATGGATGAAGGATGCAGCAGGGTGATGGAGGATTGAGCGAAATGGATGGAGGGGGAAATGGAATCAATTGAGCCCAGTAAGACAAATGTCTTCATCGCGGGAGAAACACCAAATAAGCAGTGGAAGAATCAAGTTACCTATGATTATAGGACCCCAACAGTTCCTAATAAATATATCAATCACATCACTAGCATTGGATATTTTTGGTGTTGGTCAAATCCAAACCATCTCTCACACTCGTTCTTCTTTGTATAGTTGTTCTTCCTCATTGGATTTTCTCTCGATAGGCTTGGCGTTCCGCCCTTGACTTCAAAAAATTGGCTTTGGTTCTACATTTTATCTACCTTGGCTTGAATCCACCCACTTAGTAATGGCCTCTGAGGTAAATCAATAAACCATTAGTAAATAGAGTTTCCATGCATGAAATACAATTCCTATAGGGATGTGGAATCGTCCAGACACAAAGTAATATTCCTAGGGCGATGTGAACTCACCCAAGGACAAAGAAAAATGACCAAGGGGATGTGAACTTGACTAGGCATGAAGTACAACACCCAAGGATGAAGAAATATTCTCAAGGGGATGTGAACTCACCCATGCACAAAGTAAAACATCCAAGGGAATGTAAACTCAACCCAGGAAATGAGAAAGTCAACTCAAGGACACATAACATCCTCTAGGTGAGAGAAAAAAATACTAACAATTATGAAAATACAAATTTAAAAACTTCTTGAATATTTGCAATAAATGAATTTTACCAGCCATCAATATCAAAATTCGAAGGGAATTGGATGATGTACATTCCAAAGTTATTGGAGTTCTTCATTTGCACATAGAATGATCTCTAACACCAATGCATAAACAATAAGTAATTCAATTTAAAATGAAGAAAAATAGCATTAATCACAACAATGAATCACAATGAAATCACAAATTTTATTTTGGAAACCTAATTGGGAAAACCAAATTCAAATCAGGGCTTATTCTATTTTATTTCGACAAATATTTGGTTACAATGTTATTTTCATTCTTAGTGCCTACTCTCCTTGGCCAAAATACCAATTAAGAATTAAAGTGAACCAAGAAATAGGGAGAGCTAAGGGGTGAAAGGAATGACAATAACCATGACCCTTCATTTCCCATTCCTCATCCTTCTCTCCTTCATTTTTGTCTTATTCAATTTTTACGTTTACATTTTCATACAATGTTTCCAACCCTTCATAAATTGTTGAATTTTCTCTTACATGTACTAAGTCTTACACCTATTTGTCAGTTATCCATTTTGAATCAACTTTGGTTGATCATCTTTTCCATCTGTTTTTATTTCTCAAAACAATGACTTGAGAAAACTTTGACATGAATGATTTGGTCATATAAATTATCGCCCATTGCAGTAGCTATGTAATCAAAATATGATGATTGGTCTTCCTCTTGTTTCTCACAGAGATGGTGTCTGTGTTGGACATGTTCTCAGCAACATCATCAAGAAAAATTTGACAAACATGATGCTTGGCATGCCTCGACCCACTTGTATCTTGTTCATAGTGATTTGTGTGGTCCGCTTCCTTCTCCTTCTTTCTCTAGTTTCAAGTACTTCTTAAATTTCATTTATGACCTCTCCATATGAAACTTGGGTTTATTTCTTATAACTTAAGAGTAAATTTTGTGATATGTTTTTGGCCTACCCATTTATAAAACTAATCTGGACACCAACTACAAAAGTTAAGAATAGATAAGGGAGATAAATATGTTAACAACAAATTTACAACTTATTGCACTACACAAGTCATTTATATGCAATATGTTATTCCATATACACCACAACAATGGCATTGTTGAGAGAAAGAATAACACATTAAATGAAATGGAAAATTGTATGATCCAATATAAGGGATTAAGTCCTCATTTTTTGGTGGAAGCTCTTAATTGTGCTAATTACATAGTTAAACACACTCCCACAAACGCTTTAAAAATTATAACATCAAAAAGAGAATGGAGTAAAATCAAACTAGGTGTAAGACACTTTCATGTGTTTACTAGTGAAGCATGAAGTCACATTCCTGATAAGAACAATAAAGCATTACAACTTAAAAGTGAGATGGGAATTTTTGTTGGATATCCGGAAGATGTAAAAGGTTATAGACTTCTTCAATCTCGTTCCAATGAAATTATTATAAGGATAGATGTGAAGTTTGATGAAGGTCTTTCAACATGTGATCCTAATTTAATGTTTGTGCCATCTTTGGTCTGTGAGCCATATTTGATGTCTATGCCATATTCTTTTTTGAAATTTTCTATTAGTAATTCTATTCCGGTTTCTTCTTTAGATGATGACAATGAGGATGAAAATCCATCTTTTCCTTCTAACCTTCCTCTACTTGGTTCCATTGAACATGAACCTACACCAACACCACCACTTCCTACATGGGTTTGTACAAAATGAGAAGTAGTTTTTGATCTTTCCGATAATCCTAGAAATCAACATCGTACACATTCCTAGTTCCAATGAGCCTCCTCTCTTTTGACTCAAGTTTCAAAGACTTGTTATCTAAAAACATTTGCAAAAGTGTCTGGCCATCTAGATTGGAACACAATAGAGAATGAAGAATATTTTTCCTTAATGGAGAACAATACTTTGGATCTTGTACCTCTTCTGAAAGGAAGAAAACTTATCAAATGTAAATGGGTGTATAGAACTAAGTATGGATTAGATGGAAGTGTTGAAAGACATAAGGCCTAGTTATATTTGAAAGTTTTTTCTCACGGTGAAGGGATTGACTTTAATGAAAACTTTTCCTTGGTAGCCAAAATAAATTCCATCGATATGTTCTATTCCTTGCTGCTTCACATAAATGGGAGGTTTATTATATGGATGCTAAATCCACATTTTTGCATGAGGATTTGCAAGAAGAAATTTACATGGAACAACCTCCTAACTATGTTCAAACTAATTTTAGCCTTGTTTGTTGCCTTAATAAATCTCTCTATGGTGTTAAGCAAGATCTTTGGGCTTCGTATGATAAAATGGATAGCTTTCTTCTTGACATTAGATTTTCTAGATGTCATTCTAACCCCAATGTCTATACCAAGAAAGTAGGTAACCATGCCATAATACTTTTTCTTTATGCTGATGACCTTAATCTCATTGGTAGTGACCCCAAACTTTTAAACCATGTGAAATATAGCCTTAAGAAGAAATTTGAAATGATAGAATTATGATAAATTTTGCATTATTTATTTGGCCTCCATGTATTGTAAACCAAGTGATCCAGGATCTTTTCATTGAAGTGACTTATAAAGAATTGTATTAAATGAGCATAAATTAAAGTGCGCCATTAAAGAAGGAAAAACTTAATAATGAAGAGACATAAGCATCAAATGTGAACACAAAAACTTGATAAAAGAGTTCGTCCCTAGTGGACTATGTCTCTGGGTCCTTCTCTCAAATGGGTAGGCTTTTTTATTAACTCAACAAAAGAATTTGGCAAAATACATAAGCATACCTCATTCTAGAATAAAGTTGCAGAAGCTTTGCTCAGATTAGAAAACAAACAAAACCATTGAATTTGTGGCATCGAATTACCCAAAAATGACTCTCTCCATGCCTCAATTCGACTCTGGCACTCCCATGCCCAAGAGAAACTTTGTCTCAGTTTCCGTTCCCTGCAACCTACAATCAATGCCAAGAAAATGCCCCATGAAACATGTCAGTCCTACCTTCACGCGCCTCCCCCTGGTGCACTGGGCGGATTCAATTTTTTATTAAAATTTTTGGCTTTGTAATCAACGGAGGCCTTTTGGCCTAGTGGTTGGCGGAGCATTTGTTAAGGCGTAGATAAAAGGGGGAGGTCTCAAGTTCAATCCATCATACCTCCCCTTTTGGGCTATTGGTTATAACTTATATACAAATATATGTTTGGTGGTTCCGCCAATCTTAGCAGTGGTTTATATATGACCGTTGGGCGCCATATTTGGTGGGGTTCTGCTGGATTTTAAGGACATGCCAATCCTTTTTTTATTTTTGGAATTTCGTTCTCGGGCCCTCAATGGGCATTTTTCCACTGCCACATGGAAACCAACCATTAGGCCATGTTAACCAACTATAGAGTCACCTTCCACGTTAGCGTATGGTTTTCCACATCAGCCTACCATGTCATCATGCAGTCTACCACGTGGATGTACGTACTTCCACGTGGCTATACGGACTACCACGTGGTACATTTTTACTGGTCCACGACATGACTCGAAAATGACAAAAATGAGTGACATGTGGCAGCCTCTGGTACTTCCACATCATCATGTTGATGTCAGCATGACACATGCCACCTCTTAAGTGTGCCACGTATGTTGTATGGATGCTGACGTCATCCATACTGATCTTGATGTCAGCAGTACTGATGTTGACTCATCCCCTGCTGACTGAGCTAGGTTGACCAAACTTTGACTGTGAATAGATTTTGATCCGTAACTCTGTTTGATGAGTCATTTGAGTCGTTGGAAATCTTGCGACACGCTCTTTGTGATGATGTCACTTTCACTGAGTTTTGAGGACTTTGATGTTTTTCCCTTTCTCTGTCTGCTGAGGCCATTATGAGCTTCCTGAGTTGCTTCTGTGAGTTCTGAGTTTTCCTTAGTCTTCTCTAGATCCTTTTTGGATCACGCCTTCCCACTAAGAGATTTTTGGACCACCAAAAGATTTCATCAATCAAAAGATAAGTGAGGGAAAATTTCCCTCACCTTGTCCTTCTCAATCCACTTTGCTTTCCTTGGATGTGTTCCCTTTAAGCCTACTTGAAGATAATCAATATCACCCATGCGTGAAGTTCTGGTCCTTCTATCTAGGATGATATATTCCTTTAAATCATCCAAGTATTCAAGAGAAAACTCATCAAATGAAGGTACTGAAACTTCCTCATCCTGATCCATGATCATGGGAGGCTAAAAAAGTTTCAATTTCTCTACATTTACAACTGAGTAAATATGCATATAAGGTGGAATATCCAGAAAAAAATCATCTGTACCACTTTTCTCCAAAATAGTGAAGGGTCCATAACGAATGGGATTGAGATTCTTGACTTCACCCTTCAATCTCTCCTTGTTGATGTGAATCCATACCCGGTCTCCAACCTGGAACTGATGATCAACCCTGTCTTTGTCATGTCGAGATTTATATTGTTCTTGACTTTTTTCCAACTGTTCTCTGACTACTTGGTGTACCTGCTGGATCCCCTGGATGAACTTATGGGCTCTGTCTTCATTTCTTTATTCATTTGAATCGACATCTTTCCCATACATCAATTCCAAAGGAACTTTAGGTAGGTACCCAAAACATGTCTCAAAAGGAGAAAAATGAGTGGAGAAATGTAAGGCTCGGTTGTACGCATTTTTTACATAGGGTATTTGTTCATCCCATACTTTGGGATGCTTGTTGCAGTAGCCTCGAAGCAAAAGTACCACTATCTGGTTTACAACCTTTGTTTGTTCGTCGGTCTCTAGATGGAAAGCAGTTCTCCTCTTCAACTTGGTGTCCTAAATTATCCACAAGCTTGTCCAAAAATCCTCAAGGAATCAAGTATCTCTATCCGAGATAATGGATGTGGGTAACCCAAAGTGAACCCAAACATACTGAAAGAAGCTATTAGCAGTCTGCTAAGCAATGATCTTCTTTTTACATGGCATTAAGATACACATATTTTTGAACCTATCCACTACAACATACAAATAGTCATGACCCCCTTTCGACATTGGTAAACCCCCTACAAAATCCATGGAGATACTTTCCCATGGATGGGATGGAACAGGTAGTGGTAAGTATAGCCTCAATTTTCTATTAGTGGGATTACAAGTAGAACGCATCACGCACCCCTTTACATATTTAGTTACAATTGCTTTCATTTGAAGCCAGTAAAAAAACCTTTKCAAATGAGCCATAGCTTTTCCTACCCCAAAATTCCCAGACACAAGAGAAGTGTGAGCTTCTCGTATTACATGGACTCGTTCACTTGTAGGAATACATAGCTTTCCAAGATGGTAGAGTAGTTTTCCCTGCAGACAATAGTTCTCTACCTGTGCACCATGGGTTAACTTCACATATACTTCTTTAAAATCTTCATCAATGGCATATTGTTCCACATAGCTATCATGAGATAAAGAAGTATTATTCAAAATAATAGAAGCAACAATAGGAGGTCTAGAAAGCATATCGGCTACCGTGTTACTGTACCCTTTTTGTACTTGATTACCAAATGAAATTGTTGTAGGAAACCCATCCACCTTTAATGTCGAGATTGTTGCAGTTTGGTTTGTTCTTGGATTTTAACTATAAGGGTTGGTGATATGTATGTATGATTGTTTCCTTCCCTAGCAAGTAGTGATTCCATTTCTTTATTCTTTGAACTAATGCATACAACTCTTTATCATATGTAGGATAGTTAACAACAGCTTGGTTAAAAGTTTTAGAGTGGTAACATATAGGCTTACGATATTGCATCAATGCTGCACCCATGCCATATCTGATGGCATATATCATGATGTCAAAGGGTTGTTGAAGATTCGTCAATGCTCATACTGGTGCGGTACTAATATTTTCTTTCAAAGTGTTGAAAGCGTTTTGTTGCTTTCCTCCCCACTGAAAAGTGTTCTTCACACTGGTTAAGGTATGCCAAGGAGTTGCTATAAAGGATAAGTTTGAAATGAACCTCCTCCAATATTGGACTGCACCTAAGAATATTTGTATCTCAATTACACTTTTGGGGTCAGGCCAATTTACAATTACATCAATCTTGGAGGGCTCAATTTTTAATTGCCCTCCTCCTGCAATATAACCTAAGTACAAAAGTGCATTCTTACCAAATTCACATTTGGACAATTTTACATACAACTTTTCCCTTTGCAAAGTATCAAATACTTTCTTTACATGCCTCACATGTTCATCCCAAGTCCCGCTAGATATAATAATGTCGTCTAAATATACAATCACAAAATCATCTAGAAAAGGCCTGAATACATCATTCATCACACGCATGAAAGTTGTCGGAGCATTAAAAAGCCCAAACGTCATAACTAACCACTCAAACAATCCTTGTTTGGATTTAAAGGAAATCTTCCATGCATCATGTTCTGCAACCCTGATCTGATGGTATCCACTACACAAATCCAACTTAGTGCAATAAACAACATTCTTTAACTGATCAAGTAAATCATCTATACGAGGAAGAGGGTATTGATTTTTCACCGTGATTTTATTTAAGGCCCGGTAAATGACACACATTCACCATGTGCCATCCTACTTTGGAACCATCATGATCGGAGAACCATAAGGAGATGATTCGAGCCTGATGACCCCTTGATCCAATAATCCTTGTACCTGCTTCTCGATCTATGTCATCTCTACAATTGACATCCTGTACATGCTCACATTATGAAGAGGAGAATCCTGCTGAAGATGTATTTCATGTTGGATTTCCCTCTTAGGAGGTAATCCATCTGGTTCCTGGAAAATATCATCATACTTAGAAACAATATCAATTAATTCTTTTTTATGAGAAGGATCACATCCTTGTAAAGCGTCGGATGTTTCGACATCTTTCTCCCTTACGACCATGAGTACATATCTCGTATGAGTGTTTATGAGTCTCTTCATTTGTCCTGCACTGACAAGTGTGGTGTTTACCCTCATGTTGTGAGCTCTAACAATATATTCCACTCCCCCCTTAGTAAGTGTTGACGGGTGAAATTGACCGTCCGTCAACTGGGAGAGTGGAACCGGTCCGGGGTTGTCTAAATAACCCAAGCTGTTTGGAATGGACCACCCTAACGAGTTTAACGG
>ML784420.1:232972-310638 GCA_009831015.1 Picea engelmannii
GAAAATTGCGACGAAAAATCAATGTTTGTGAAACGTTGGTGTAGGCAGCTTATAGGACAATATAAAAAATTGAATTGGTTGCCAACAGTAAGGTAGTATTTGTTCTCATGACGAAAGAAGATTGCTTTTCTATCATAAAGATAACGACTCTCCAACACTATGCCACATATATCAAGCGATACAAAATCCAAATCCACTCATCAATCAACTTTGAAGCAATAACAAATCTGACCCTACATTGTTTGGTGACATTAAGTTTTTCTTTATCACATACCCAACCAAGAGGATAAGGCTTTGGATTGGTTTCGTTTCAAGACCCATCTTTTAGAAAAGTGTTTCAGATATCAAGTTTACTTGGGAACCCAGATCAAATAATGTATCTATATTAGTGTGTGTAGATACAACTCTTATGTGAAATAATTAATTCCTCTTTCATTCATCATCATGAGATTCATTATTGGAATTTAAACTAGCATGAAGAGAATCTTTACCTTGTACTCCAATTGTTGTGATCTTTCCTTCGTCTTCTGAATCCGAACCAGGATCATGTTGCATTGTAGCAACAATTTTTGTCTTCCCCTTTCCACCAAACTATTTTAGTCTCTTCTCTGGATGTAGTTTCCAACAATGTTCATCATCGTGACCACTTTTCTTGCAATGAGTGCAATATGGCTTTCCTTATTCTCTCTTTACTGTGGCGGTCTTCTTGTCCTTCCTTTTAAACTTCTTGTCTTATGTGGGAGATTGGAAGGTTTCTTTGTGGGATATTCTTGAACATGCTTTCCCCTGTTCTCAAGGTGAGTGGCTTGCCCACAAACTTCATCAAGACTAGTGGGGTTAAACAATAGAAAAGTATGACGAATATAATTGTGAAGTGCACCAATATACTTCATTAAAGTTTCATAAGAATCCAAAGGAATGTTTAATGCAAGAGCTTTCTTCCTAAATTCTTCTGTGAAACTTTGTACAGTTTGACCTTTACTTTGTCTTAAAGTTTTCCATTCCATCATTGCTTTATGTAAATAACCCAATGGATAAAATTGATTCCTTATCGCTGATTTAAATTCTGACCATGAGGAAAGAATATTACCACACTTACTTATGTCCTAAAGTTTGCTCTCCCACCATAAGAGAGCGGTGCCTTCCAACCGAAGAGAAGATAGTTGCACTTTAACTTCCTCTTCATCAATCTGTTGAACACGACAATACACTTCAACCTGTCAGATCCAATGATCTAGCTTTTTAGGATTAACATATCCATTAAACATAGGTAAACAAAATTTTACATCAAGATTTAATAATGGTTTCTTAAAAGAGGCTTTATGGCTAGAATGATGAGAATGCTCAAAGGAAGAAGAACTAGAACTTGATGATGAAGATGGAGGCTCATGAGGGTCTCCTCCAGCCCCTAGATTTTCCAAAGAATCATCATCATCTTGTGCTTCCTTTTTCTTCCCTTTCTTCTTCATCCTCTTCTTGTAGTCTCCATACATTCATTCGACCATTTCTGACATGTGATAAAAGATCATATGGAATTTTTTCTCCTGTTCAACATGCTTGTCCTCTTCTGCCATTTTCTTCCTTTGGGATGCATGACCAACTTCGGGATTGAAAGTCTTAAGAGTTACTTCACTCTGTTTATGCTTGTCTCTAGTAATCATTCACACTTAACAATTCATGTCAAAGATGACTACTCTGATACCAACATGATCCAGAATCTTTTCATCGAAGTGACTTATAAAGAATTGTATTAAATGAGCATAAATTAAAGTGCACCATTAAAGAAGGAAAAACTCAATAATTAAGAGACATAAGGATCAAATCTGAACACAAAAAATTGATAACGGAGTTCTTCCCTGGTGGACTACGTTTCTGGGTCTTGCTCTCAAATGGGTAGGCCTTTTTATTAACTCAACAAAAGAATTTGACAAAATACAAAAGTATACCCCATTCTGGAATCAAATTGTAGAAGCTTTGCTCAGATCATAAAACAAAAAGCACCATTGAATTTGTGGTGTCGAATTACCCAAAAATGACTGTCTCCACGCCTCAATCTGACTCTGGCACTCCTAGGTCCAAGAGAAACTCTGTCTCGGTTTCCATGCCCTACAACCTGCAATTAATGCCAAGAAAATGCCTCATAAAACATGTTGGTTGTACTCTCACATGCCTCCCCCTGGTGCATTGGGTGGATTTAATTTTTAAATAAAAATTCTGGCTTTGTAATCAACGGAGGTAGTTTGGCCTAGTGGTTGGAGGAGCATTTGTTAAGGCGTAGATAAAGGGGGAGGTGTTGGGGTCGAGCCCGCGGGCCTCCCCTTTTGGGATGTTGGTTATAACTTATATACAAATATATGTTTGGTGGTTCCTCCAATATTAGCAATGGTTTATATATGACCGGATTTGGCAAGGTTCCACCAATCCTTTTCTTATTTTTGGAATTTCGTTCTCAGGCCCTCATTGGACATTTTCCCACTGCCACGTGGCATCCCATCATTGGGCCACGTGGTAGCCAACAAAACTTCTATGCATACATGATAAAAATCCTGTCAGCCACTGAATTATCCTTAAATGAGTACACCCAATCTTATTTTATATTTGCCCAAATCTCACATACTTACGAAACTGCATTACTTGCAGCTTAAACAATTTAATGTATAAGAAGAAAGTTGATGCCCTTGCCTCCATTCCATCCAATCTCTTATATACATTTTGTTCAGGTCCCAATATCCACATTTTATATGATTATCTTTTTTTGTTCAGGTCCCAATATCCGCATTTTATATGATTATCTTATATACATTTTGTTCAAGTCCCAATATCCACATTTTATATGTAGAAGAAGAAAATATATACAACTTTGTTGCACTTGTTTGTTATAGGTGGGAGTCTATGATTGACCAAGTATCCTCCACCTGATCTCTATTTGTGGCTATTGCTGCATACATCGTATCATCTCTTTAGCATCAAAATCATCTACAAGTTTATTGTACCACAATTTCTCTTGCAAAAATGTCTATCTAGCAACAGAAAAAAAAAAATGGCTGACTTCAAAACATTTAGCAACAAAAAAAATGGCTGACTTCAAAACATTTAGCAACTTTTGTATGTAAGGAATAACTTTGAAAATTGACATGATGCAAACAAAAGGGAAAAGTGTCTAAAACAAATAGTCATTGACCATTGACCATGCCCGGACAACAATCCACCCACATGATCCAAAAACTGTCATATTCTTTATAACTCATCTTTCTTTTCTGCTTTTAAATGTGTGGTCTCAAAAAAATATTGCATCATGTAAAAACCAATCTTAATATTTGCATTCAATCCATAAAGTATTTAAACAATGGAGAAATGGCTGGGCTCTGCCACCTTAACATCTGTTTATCTCATGACACACACAATTTAAAAAAAATTGTAATTCACTCAGCTGCTGCTCAATAAAATAAGGAATTTTTTAAAATATTAGAGATTTCATTTCTTTTTGAGTTATTTTGATTTTAATTCACAAAATATGTTCAAAATGATAATATTCTTTTCAATTTATCGTTGAATTAGCAAATAAGTTCAAATTTTGTTTAATGAATTTTTCCCCTTAGCATTTTTTTGTTTCTCATCGTTTCTTTATTCTTATTTCATTGAAATTATCTATGGATTCCTTTATGGTTGTATTTTCTTAAATCCTTATATCTAACGCATAACCGTTTCTATTACCTATTGTAATTATTATCATGAATATACGTTTCTATTACCTATTGTAATTATTATCATGAATATAATTTAGTTTGTAGGATTATTTGGAATTTAAGTTGTTTAAGGGTTTTCCAATTTTCTTTTAGTTTACCTTTTTTTGGGTTAATAGTCATCATATAAATGTTTAGGTTAATCCCGTTAAGGTATATATAAACCCTAGACCTAAGTTTATGAATATCCTTCTTTAATGGTTTTATTTAATTTATAAACAAACTTTTAAGTGAGTGTAAATTTAATCAAATTTAACTAATTAAACCTTGGACGTGGGGTTTTAACTTTTAATTGAGATTTTATTAAAAAAAATAAAATTTAACCTTCATTTTAGTCCAAAGTCAATTTGTTGACTATTAAATTAGTCAATTTTCTCAAAATTAGTGTAGCCTTATCAATTTTTTATTAAGCTCATGTATCTTATAAATTCCATCTTCTAATCCTATTTGAAATTTCTCTATCTTCTACTTGTTTCATTAGATTGTAAATTTCTTTGACCTCCTCTACCCACTTATTATGCATTTCCTTTTCCATTATCTTGACTACTTCTATTCTCTTGCTCAAAATAATGTTTTATGTTGTTGTTTCCATCTTGGTTGTGATGGCTTCTTTCCCATAAGCTTTCTCTTCGAGCAAATATTGTTGGGAAAAAATACGTTGATAGCTCTTCTATCCATGTCAATTATTCTTTTATCTTCTTTAGAAGCTTATATTTTTCGTTTAGATATTTTTGCACATATTTGTACATTTTGACCATCATTTTGTGTCCTATTTCTCTAAAATGTAGATTTTCTTCCCTTGATGTTTTTACTCCTACCTCGTGTACTTTGCAATCTGATGCCTGCATCAAGATTACCAGCTTATCAGAAAATTTTGGAACTACTATTGTTGTCTTCATTATTCATGAGCTTCATCATATGATTATGTGTGTGTATCATGTCTCCAATTTCTTTGTCTTTTTCTTCTATTACCATCCTTGTTTGTAGGTTGACCTATTTGTATCTCCTATTTGTATTTGACCTATTATATGTTGGATCTCCTTTGCATCATTTGTATCTATTATTCCATTTTTCTCCAGCTCAATTGTATCATGCTCTGGTCTTAGTGTCCTCTAGGATCATGGTTGGACTCTTATATCCACATTTTTTACATGGTCATGATTGTTTTCCTAACTTCTTGTTGGATCTCTCTCTCTCTCTCTCTCTCTCTCTCTCTCTCTCTCTACAAGGAGAACACCTTGTAATGGAGTTTTTTACAAAACCTCCCCGAGAAACTTATCCCTTCTCTCTCTCTCTCTCTCTCTCTCTCTCTCTCTCTCTCTCTCTCTCTCTCTCTCTCTACAAGGATAACACCTTGTATTGGAGGTTTTTACAGAACCTCCTCGAATTGCATCGCCCAATTTTCAATGTAAAAATTAACCTGGCGGTGCATCAAAGTTAGAATACTGCAACGGTGTTGTAAATCACATGACATTGGGCCAAATATTTAAGAATTTATCATAGAAATTCATTTTATGTTATGTGTCATTACCGGTGTGTATACGATAACAATACACACCGATGTCGTGCACAAAACTACAACTCGCCAAATTTCAAAAATAACCATAGCGGTGCATCTTCTTAGACACCCCATGGCTAGTGCATTATACAACACAACACATTGATAAACATAACGTTGGTGATCCAAGAAATATGGAGCACCAATGAATTCCAATTAATGAATCACACTTCTTTATTTTCAACAAAAACATTTACCTAGCAGTGCCGCAATGTTAAGAAACCGCACTAGTGCTATAAACACATAACCACACTAGAAAAAATATTTAACGACTTATCATAGTGGTGCATCTTCCTGGACGCTTCATTACCCGTGTGTTAATAAACATAATTCACTGCTAAAAAAAACGCTGGTGCTCCAAGGCAACATGAACACTAGTGCCTTCACATTAACACATCACATCGCCTAATTTGTGACAAAACATTTAACCTAGAAATGCTCATAGGTATAAAAACACATCAGTGTTGTAAGCAACATGACATTGGCCCAATATTTAAATATCTGTATGAATTATGGGATGCTATGTTACTAGTGTGTCCAAGTATGTGAAATGCATCGGTGCTATTCATAACATGGCACCGTGCCAAATCTTTAATATGTAACATATTGGTGCATCATACAGAACAACTTGTGACCGGTGTGGTGCATATGAACACACTATTAAAGACATACAATGCTTCAATTATAACTGAGAACTAGTGCATTATGGATAACCAATCACACTACCTAGCATAGAAAAAATTAAAAATGGCATAGCAGTGTGTCCTGTGAATCATCATGTTCTCAATGCATTATATAATACAACACACCACTAAAGACTTATCGGTGCTCCAATAACCATGGAGCATCGATGCAGTGTACTAATTGCATCGTTTAACAATGATTTATTACTGATATAATGTAATGATGGGGGTGTGTTTGTATTATTTTGGGAGCACCGATTACTTTTCCACATTTTTTTACAATTATAAATTAATTTTAGTTTTTTTTATTAAATATAATTTATTTATGTGTGTGTTTTAGAATTTCAATTCATTCTATCTATATATATGTGCCTAAAAATCTTTGTATGTGAATCATATACAATGGTGATGAGAGGAGGAGGAGCAACAACAACAACAAGAAGAAGTTCAGATGTATGTCTTGTTAATTTTATGAACCTAGCACCAAAAAATAATTTCGAATAAAACTGCTTTATTGAATATATGCACAACTAGGTTACTTAACCAAATAATCAATGGAAGCATAAAAAAAAGTAAACCAAAACACATTGCACAAAATATTTCTAGGTAAATAACCCCTACAAAAATGCCAAAGGGAAAACCATTTCTGTGAGATTTATTGTTATTATTATGGGCTCTTGTCCTAGGAAAATGACCCACCCGAGGAATACAAAAACAATAGATAGCCAATCCATACAAACCTTAAGATCAATTATTCGATCTTGTTGGTTGGCTGCTATCTCCCTTGCTGACCCTTTTATCCTATCCTCAACCCCTACCCTCCACACTTGGATGAATTTCCTTCTCCACCCAATCAATGAGATCTCACTCTATGTGTATTTGTTGTGTCTCATCCTCTCACATAGGATGCCTTTTATAACCTTGAGTTTACCATAAGTCCAAAACCCTAGATCTCCTAAAGTGATGAACGATTGAGATCTAATCTCACATTCACCTTAGATCTAAAGGCTAGGAATTGATGTAAATACTAATGCCAAATACTTAGACATTTAATTAAATTAAAATAAATTTATTAAAAAAGTACAGTCACTTTTCTAATCACTTAATAAAGTGAATCTCCTAAGGTTATAAGAGGCATTACGAACAACTTCCACATGCTAGACACCAAGCCTATGTGGAAGTACTTGTCCAATGCTAAATACACCAACACTCCTTCTTAGAAAGGAAGGTACTTAAAGGTGGTTCTCTCTTCACTATCATGTCCACTACCATGAATGCTCTTCAATCCACCTGATTGGTTTCTCCCTCTTAAACACAATCTATCCCTACCATCTCGCTCAGACCCTTATTCAAATACTTCACTCTGAACATTCTCCTAGAAGCCTCCTACTCCTAAGCATCCCACATGGCCATCTCATACCATGACCCCTTGATAGAATTGGAAGGTTTCTCCTTCCCATGTAAACCTGAAGGTTGACTCCCTCCACCTTTGGAGTGACCTGCTTCTTATTCTCTACCACTTTGATGCTTTCCAATTCTCACAAGCCACTCAAAAAAAAAAACAATTTGTTGCTCATGACCCGCTACCCACTGCCCGAGCCCGTTTCCCACTGCCCCGACCCCTACCCAAAGTTTCCCAGGGATGCTTGAGTTTTCTTCTCATTGCTCCGCTACTTTCTAGGCTGCCTGAGCCCTCTTCTAGGTCTCCCGAAAATTTTCTAGGTTCTCCTGAGGTCCTGCTGACCCTGCCCGATATTACTAGGTTGTTCCTGACCCTGTGGCCCCATGTGTCTACACCTTCCACTGATCCTCCTTCTTCTCCTCCACATGCGTCTACACCATCCACCTATCCTCCTTCTCCTCCTCCTCCACTTGTGTCACCATCCATCGATCCTCCTCATCCTCTTCCTCCACTTGTGTCACCATCCAACGATCCTCTTGCCTCTTCTCCACATGTATCTATATCATCGACCTCCACCTTTGGAGTGACCTGATTCTTATTCTCTACCACTTTGATGCTTTCCAATTCTCACAAGCCACTCAACAACAAAAACAATTTGTTGCTTGTGACCCGCTACCCACTGCCCGAGCTTGTTTCCCACTGCCTCGACCCCTGCCCAAAGTTGCCTAGGGATGCTTGAGTTTTCTTCTCATTGCTCCGCTACTTTCTAGGTTGCCTGAGACCTCTTCTAGGTATCCCGAAAATTTTCTAGGTTTTCCCGAGGTCCTGCTGACCCTGCCCGATATTACTAGGTTGTTCCTAACCCTGTGGCCCCATGTGTCTACACCTTCCACTGATCTTCCTTCTTCTCCTCCACACGTGTCTACACCATCCACCTATCCTCCTTCTCCTCCTCCTCCACTTGTGTCACCATCCATGGATCCTCCTCATCCTCTTCCTCCACTTGTGTCACCATCCACTGATCCTCTTGCCTCTCCTCCACATGTATCTATACCATCCACCGATCCTCCTCCTCCTCCACTTGTGTCACCTTCCACATACCCTCCTACTTCTCCTTCACATGTGTCCCTATCCACTGATCCTTCTCCACTTGTGTCACCATTCACTGATCCTTATCCTTCTCCTCCACATGTGTCACCATCCAACGATCCTCCTCCACCTCCACGTGTCACAAGATATTGATGCTATGGACACTATGTTCACATCGGGTCTTGAAAAAATTGATCTTGATGGAGAGATATATGATAGTGTACTTTTTTCTTTTCTTTCTGACATAGATACTGATAGACCCTCTACCTCTGGTAGTAGAGACATTGCTACATATCGATTTGGTTGTGGACCTAGCTAGGAGTGGTACTAATTGACATGTATACTAATTGTTTTATATTTGACTTGAGATGTATATATGACATGTTTATTTCATATTTTGTTGAGATGTGTATTTGATATGTATATCGCTCATGTATATTATTTTTTTCATATAATGTTGTGGTTGTTGTTTATTTGATTTATAAAATGTATTATGAGTATGCTAATGATTAACATGATTAATGATTTCTCTAATTTTAAATTAAATTAGAGATGCATGGCTCATTTAAATTTACAGTTTCCATATAATGTTTAACTTTACTTTTATGAAATCATTTAATTTGGATTGTGATTGCAAAAATTTATAACCATTAATGACATATAATGTTTAACTCTTCTTCTAGGTGAATTGTTTGTTGTCGAGAAAGATACAATATGTTGATTAAACATTTTTAAAAACAAAAATACTTAAATATGATGAGTGAAATGATTGTGATTTGAATAATTGTGTCTTTTTCATATATTGTAATGATAACATTATAATATAATTATTCTCTAATAATGATGATGTAATAATACTATTATTTTTCTATTTTTTCTTGTTTAAAGATTACACGACAAAGTTATAATATGATTTTTTTAAATCACAATTTTTTTTTTTTATTCTATTTGAATTTTTCAAAATATTTTATTAATTTATATTATCTAATTATTATAATATATTAAATTTATTTAATTAAATTTAAAATATTAAATTTAAAGAATAATAATATTTTTTATCTATACACTTTCGATGAAATGATTTCACAATTTTTTACTCTATTACCAACTTTATGAATATTTTATTAAAAAGTTATGTAAAATTATGTAAGTATCAATTGAACCTTCTATTAAAAAAGTATGCTAAGTGTTAGCACTGATAGTCACCCTCAGATTGCGGAAGGACGAGCCCAGTACCCATTAGAGTTTTTGGTGGATGTTGGTTTCATATGAGTGGAGGTCAATGGACAAAACTCAATATATGAACGATGTTCGATACATAACTGGACAAGAAATGCACAGGGAAGTGAGGGCCACAACTAACTTCGGTCAATGAATTAAGTTTAAGTGTGAGTAGAGGGAAGACTTATTAAGAAAGGTGGACAAGATTTTTATGGCCTTCAAGTAGCTTGGAGAAGAAAAAATCAGACTCAAGATCACTCTTAAGCTCAAGCTTCAGACACTAAAATATGTCCAAACAACACAATCACAACAACACAATGATCAAACATACATCACCATGCAGCTACAACAACTCGACTGGATCCTCCATGCTCGAGCCATTTAGTGTAAGAGGGAAAAACATCACAAGGAAGCTGACTAAAACTAGTCACGATACTACTACAATCAACCCTACATTACAACAACATAACAACCCTTGACTGGATCCTCCATGCTTGAGTGTTTTAGAATAGGTTTTACAAAGAGATGAAAAGAGGTGGACTTCTGTTAATCTGAAAGTATCAAATATTATACATAACTAGAGAACAATTATGGCTTCAAAACATTACAAAATAGGGAGCTCTTCTCAACCAGTTGATGACATTAACAAAATATTAAAACTATCTATTTATATTCAGAACAATATGCCACTACCAAGAGTGTGACCTAGTCACAACAATCAAAGATTTATGCCAGCGAGTTCTTTTGTTAAACTGAACGTGCACCCCTCTGTCAGACACGAGCTTAGATCGACATGGGTTTTGCAGAAAAATTTGCCCACAAGGGTACCATGGGCTGACGGTTCAGTCCCCATGACCAGGCCTTCCATGCCTACCATTTATGGAGTGAGTCAAGGTTTCAACCACACGCTCTACTTTCATTAATTGCCTTTCCTATGAGATTGAACGAGATTTAATGCTCATGGGTGTGGCCACTTATTTCTATTAGATAGCATGCCATATAAACATGTAATTGTAGAGCCGCTCAGAGGTGGTTTGGGTTCAAACTGATTTTGGGCCCGCAATCCATAACATTTATCCATGTAGTATTTTTTCCATACCATGGTTTCCATTGCGGGAGCGCTCAAGAAAAATATCGCCCGAGCATGTTGCATCCCTGCAATAGACAGTGGTGACTGATCTAGTCATGATCTGAGATCTGGGCGCACCAGCTAGATTTGGCGCTACCGCCAAGCTTACTCGCCCACCAATTTTAGGATCTACCAAAAGTGTGCTTTGGGGTGGGGTGCTACTTTTGGCGCTGAACAATAACACCTCTCAAAGGATGATATGATGTGGAGGCCAGATGTCACCATGTTGATGTGTCGTGGATGGAGAGGTAACATGTGTCACTTGAAAACAGGCTAGAGGAGTGTTTGAGAATACTTGAAAAAAGTGTCACGTGTCAAAACCATAAGGGTGCCACCTGTCTGTGTTGATAACCGACATGCATTCGAATCTCAAGGGCTCAGGGGATAGCTCCTGATAACCTATTGTGCTTTTACTTGGAGCTATGGATCTAGTGACACGTGGCTCTTTGCATTCGACGACAAAGATCCACTCCCGGTCTCCGGGCTCCAGGAGTATCAAAACTCAAACTTCACTTTTCCCGGGGATTTTACCCAGAGTCATAGATTAGATGATGCATGTCCCTCCTGAGATCGATGACTGAGATCCCTTCATGGCTCCGGGCTTTGGACTTCTCAATAGTCAAAATTTACTTTCCCCAAGAAAATCCGTTGGAGTTAGGGATCTGACGACGCGTGGCTCCTGGATTTGGACGGCCGAGATCCACTTTGGGTCTCCGAAATCTGGGAAAATCAAATCTCAAACTTATTTTTCCTTCTATGTTTTCACTCAAAGCTATGGATTTGATGACATGTGGTTATTTATGATCAACGTCTCATATTCACTTCAGGCCTTCAGTCACTTCGACACTTCGAGCACTTCAGGCCTTCAGGACCTTGGGGAGGCACTACCGCTAAGATCAACGACTCCCTGCTGATTTTGAGATCAATGGTACACAATTGCTTCGGGAGTTCGGGCTTATGATATTTGGAAGTTTTATGCTCTTCTCACTTTGAAACTCCCGAAGCTCATTTCTCCGAACACTTGGATCAGATGCAACGTGTCCCCCTCGAGATCAACGACTCATGTTCGCTCTGGGTTTATGGTATTTGGACCTTCTGCTCTGGTGCTATACTTCGCGTGACTTTGAACTTTTGAATGCTTGTGAGATGCTAATTCAAACTGCTCTTGGAATCTCCCTATTGAAAGATTAAAATTTCTTGTTTCTTTTAAGCCCGAAATGGGCTCCTTTGAATGTCGCCCTTTGTGTCCATGGTTGCGGCCTGCACGATCAAGAATCTAGATGAATGGTTGTGGGCTAGGAAAATAGGGAGACCAATGATTGAAACAAAGGAGACAAGTGTTCATCCTTAGATAAAAAAAGATAGGTTTAGGGCCAAGACTTCCTTCAGGTAAGACATCAAGGGGAATCAGGGTGCTTGAACAAAAGGAGCAAACAAAAAACGACTTTAACAGTCGAAGGGGAAAATTCAAGATTTGGCCTATCAAAAGGAGAGAGACAGGGAAAGGATACAGACTTAGGTATTCTCAACAACGAACAAATACGACTCCATACAACATTATGTGATAACATTAGGCTCCATAGGGGATGGCATGCTCCGTGTGAGCTGCCAAGAATGCACAGCTCCAGTGCCTTAGATATTGGGTTATGGAGTCTCTTATTAAAATAAAAGTAAAAACAAAAACAAAAAGGAAGTGGTATTTACAATGGTGGGACGCTGGTAATGGTCTAAAAAAAAAAATATTGAGAAAATTCCCATTGACAGGGCCACACAAAACCTCAAAATCCTCCAAGTTCTGTAATTCATAAGTGTTTCTCAGAAAAACCTTCGAAATCTTTAAGGGGCCAATCCACAAGGCTTAAAATTTACCATGTTTTCCCTTGTCTTGCTTGGGTGCATCCCTTTTGAGCACCAGATCCCCCAGGTGGAAATTTTCCTACCTGCGCTCTTGTCAAAAGCTCGCTTTATTTTCTGCTAATGGTCTTGTGCTTTATCAAGTAGCTTCTCCCTGGTCTGCTGCACTTCTACCAACTGCAGTATCCTTCTGACCATGTCATCAGGTTCTCCTTGGTATTCCTAGAGGAACTTCGCCACAGGAAAAGAAATCTGAGAAGGAAAGATTGCCTCAACGCCATACACTAGCTAGAAAGGAGAAAGACACAGTGATCTTTTTGTGGTAACTCTGTCAGCCCACAATGAAAACTTCAGCTTCGAATCCTAGGATTTCTTGTTGTCTTCTAACAATATTTTGATGATCTTTATGAGGCTCTTGTTAGAATACTTTGCTAAACCATTTCCCTGAGGGTAGTAGGGAGTATAATGGACTAGTGTGATCCCATACTGCTCACAGAAATTAATTAATGGCTCAGCTCTGAAAGAGGTAACATTTTCTATGACAATCCTGCTTGGACAACCAAATATGGATATGATGTCATCAAGGAAATTTATGATCACCTTGTGGGAGGCACTCTAGGGATGGCTTCTATCCATTTGGTAAAATAATCAGTGGCGGTTAAAATCCACCTGTAATGGTCGCTCAAGGTTGGGTGGATCTCTCCAATGAAGTCAAGACCCCAATGCTAAAAAGGTTCATAAACCACTACAGGTTTCAAAGGCAAAGATTTGAGCTACTGCTTTCCAGCAAAATTTTGACACTTGGTATAGGCTCTAATC
The DNA here is from genome assembly GCA_009831015.1 of Picea engelmannii. Classification (NCBI taxonomy): domain Eukaryota; kingdom Viridiplantae; phylum Streptophyta; class Pinopsida; order Pinales; family Pinaceae; genus Picea; species Picea engelmannii. The sequence goes on from ML784420.1 coordinate 246,471, forward strand.
TTTTCACAAACATCAGTAAAAAGGTTGGGCCAAAAATACCCAGCTCTAAGGATCTTATGCGCTATGGTCCTCCAAAAATGATGCCCCCCACATGAGCTATCATGAAAATCAAACATAGCTCTTTGGGCTTCTTGTGGGTCTATACACCTCAACAGGACTCCCAGAGGATCCTTCTAGTACAAAATTTGATCGATGATACAATACTTGATTTCTTTGAGTTTCAAAGCTCTCACCTTGTTTTTACCCAAACCATCAGGGGGTCTCAACTTATGCAGAAATTATATGATGTCTTTATACCAAGGGCATCCTGCTAAGTTGGGGCTAACATGAGAGTCTTCACCAACAATCTCATCTTGCTGATTTTTTGAGTCTATATTCATGAAATTAACCCCCAATGCCTCACAATTTGATTTAGCCAGTAACCTGGCCAAACCTTGGCCTTTCACCAACCTGGTGGGTCTGATTTCCAATTCAAACTCTAGAATCTTGGCGATCCACTTGCTTCTTTTCCCATCTATATTGGGTTGGATCAATATCTCTTTTACTGAAGTTGAGGGGACATATGCAATAATTTTTGAGTGCAGAATATAGATTCTAAAATCCTTGAGGGATTTCAGCAAAGCATAATCCTTCTTTTCCATGATATCATATCTCATTTCTGCATCTCTCGATGCTCTGCTAAAAAAGGAAATAGGTTGTTCCAACCCATCTGAATTTCTCTATAGAAAAACAACAACTAATGTATCGGATGAAGCGAAGGAAAATATAAGAAATTCCTTGGAATAGTCTAGGCTGATGAGCATAGGTACTTCAATCAACGCTCTCTTGATTTAGTTGAAAGAATTTCTGGACTCAGTAGTCCAATTCACTTCATTCGCCTTTCTGAGCATGGTTTTAATGTATTTAACCAACTCAGCAAAATTTGAAATGAATCTCCTCAGAAAATTTATTTTACCCAAGAAAGACTCTACCTCTTTCCTGTTTCTGGGAAAAGACAAGGACTGGATGGCCTCTACTTGGCTTGAATCAATTTTCACCCCTTCAGCCGACACAATATGCCCTAACAATTTTCCCTCTTGCATGGAAAATAAAGATTTCTTAGGATTGAGTGAAAGGACAAACCTTCGACACTTCAAGAAGACTTCCCTCAAATGATAACAATGCTCTTTATCAGGCCTGGAGAAAATTGTAATGTCATCCAGGTAAATGACTAAAAATTTGTCCTTTTCCCCAATGAAGGCGATGTCCATGGCTCGCTGGAAGGTTTCTCCTGCATTCATCAACCCAAAGGGAATTTTAGCATAGATAAATGTGTCCCAAGGAGTTGTCAAAGTTGTATTCTCTCTGTCTTCAAGAAAGACAGAGATCTGATTGTACCTAGAGAAACCATCAACCATAGACATCCTGTACGAACCAGTCACTCTCTGCAATATGTGCTCCATTTTTGGCAAGGGGTAGTTATCTTTCTTGGAGCTCCTTTTTAAATTTCTGAAATCGACACACAACCTGATTTCCCCATTCTTCTTCTTCACGGGCACCAAATTAGCTACCCACTCTGAAAATCTCAAAGGGATGTTGATCTGCACATCCAATAGCTTCTTGACCTCCTTTTCCATAATTGGCAGTAGCATGGGATTTATCTGTCTGAGCTTCTGCTTGAAATGTTTTGCATCCTCTTTCAAAGGGATTTTGTGTTCAATGATACTGGTGTCATATGTTCTCAAATCCTCATATGTCCAAGAAAAAACATCAGTGAAATCCTTCAAGAGTCTGACATACTCAACCCTTTGTTCTTTTGACAAGCTGCTAGGCAATTTGACCCATTTTGGATCCTCGTCAGTTCCTATATTTTATTTAGTCATGCCAGCCTCTTTAGTTGATCCTTCAGCCCTTACAACAACATCATTTATGTCAAGCAATCTCTCTAAAGGGACAAGCCCCTTTGGAATATGGTTGCTAGGAAACTAAACAATATGATGATTAGCAATCTTATTCATAAAAACATCATCATGAGGGATTTCTTCAGACTCTTGATCCTGATCAATATGCATAGCAGAAAATTCATCCACGGTCTCAAGGAACTTCTTAATCTCAATATTGTCCTCGAATACCTTCCAATGTTTGACATTATCGGGGATAGAGGGTCTATATTTTATCTCCACCTCATACTTGAGTTTTGGGGGAAAAGGGACCTTGAAATTACTTATTGAGACCACCAAGGAATCTGCCAAAGATTTCTCCTCCCTTGGAACAAATGAAATATTAAAAGCCAAGAAGAAACTGTCAATCATATCCCATACTTCATTTCTATAGGCCCTTAACCTTGGGTTCTTATCATGATACAAATTTCTAACTTAATGAACAATCAGCTCGGCGTCTCCAAACATTGCCAGCTCCTCAATTTTCATGTATTTGGCAGCTCTCAAACCCAATACAAGAGCCTCATATTTTTCCATGTTGTTTGTTGTTTCAAATTCCAACTTGTAGGATAGAGATATGGTCTCTTGGGTGGGTGAAATAAAAAATACTCCAACACCAGCACTTTCCTTAGAAGAGGCTCCATCAAAAAACATTTTCCACACAGAGGTCTGGTGGGGAGGCTCTTTGCAAAAGGTAATAGGTTTCTTTCTAATTTCAATAGGAGGCTGAGGAACATCAGAGAGCTGCAAAATACTGGTTCCTAAATCAGTATCGACTGAGAAAATTGGGTGGTTGATGGGATTGGCTTCATCATTGATAATGTAGGCAAGTTGTGCTTCTCTATAAATCCTTCTATGTTCCCCTCCAAACACAGGAATGGTGGCATATAACAGATCCATTTGCAAAGTTCCCCTTAGTATTTTGATCCATGATCTGGAGAAGAGAATCCTGAACTTAGGGGGGACATCAGCTACCACTATGTCCATGACCACACTCTTCATTGGCAGCTGGAACAAGGAGACAACTAGGTCTTTAATCACCCCGAGGCATTTCACCTTCCTGGAATCGAATGAATACAGGTCATGGTAGGTTTTATAACTTCCAACCCGAGATCATCCATGAAAATTTCAGGCATGAGATTGTGAGACACCCTTGAATACATTAAGCAGTTGTGCAATAATTTGTCATGAATATTCAATGATGTATAAAAGGGAGGTGAGGAATCATCTCTATCCTCTACGAAAGGTACTAGTATGACAACTGGATTTTCATCTTGGAGGTTGACTAATTCTATGGAATGAGATGAAGGTTCAGGCTACAGTATTTTGGAGAGGCACCTTTTGAATCCCTCGTACTTGACCAACTCTGAAAGAGGTACAAGGATCCTAATCTTTTGAATCTCATGCTCAAAGTTGAAAGAGGAGGGAGACTTCAGAATCTCCTTCACTTCTGGGATTGGAATTTTGACCACTGGTGGGTTTGCCTCCTTTCCTTTAACGCTATCTGCCACATTTTTAGCCAGTTTTTCAGTTCTAACAGGATGATCAAGAATTTCAGGCTTTCCTTCTTTCTTCTTGGACCTAAGGTTATATCTGTTTGGATTGTTGTCGGTCCTTTCTCCTTTACTCATCTCGTTTAGTTGACTATCCATAAGATACTCCTCATATGAATCTTGGGTTAAATGAGGAAATGAGGAGGTGTCTCCAAGACAATGGATTTCAGGATCAAGATCTTCTTCCTCTCCTTCTTCATTAGTAACAAGGTTATTTTGGAGAGGATCTTGAATTCCTTGATCATGTTTGTCCCTGTTTCTTTGGTTTCTTTGGATGATCCGAGGAGCAATGTTTGGTCTTTTGAAGCTACCCCTATTATCAACATTTTGGGTATTCCTATAGCTTTTCATTCCCTCTAATTCCCACCTTTCCATTTTAGCAGAGAGTGATTTTAGTAGCTTGGTCACTTCGTCCATTTGAGGGAGGGAAGCAAAGGAACTAGAAGGTGAGGCTTCAAACCTACCCTTTCTTCTGTCTCTATCAACCTTACTCCTAAACTTGTCAACTGCCAATATATTGGATTCTAATTCAAGGGATGAATCTTGCATATGAGCCAAGGAGGTAACTCTTCTTTATCTCAACATGAGGCAAAACTCAGGGTCAAAAGCACTAGCATAATTAATCTTGGCAAAGGTTTATGTAGGCTTAATTTTAGTGGGAATATTTTTATACATATTATTAAATCTCTTCGAGAAGTCTGAAACATATTCCCCCTCTTCTCTCTTAAGTGCCCCAAATTTTGTAGCATAATAAAGGAGATATTTTTTATTCCCCCAATGTCTCAAGAATGAATCGTCTAGAGCAAAAATCCCATCAATAGACCTAGGAGGAAAGTCCTTAAGCCAATCCCTGACATCACCATCAAGGATCTGTACAAAAACTCTCATCCACACATCTTCATTTTTGATGGCCTGAATCTTTGCAAATATATAAAAGGATGAAAGGTGCTCTTCTGCAGTCACATCTCCCTCCCCTATGAACTTGGGAATGTACTTTAGGTAGTATGTGGCTGGGAGAGCATTCATAGGCTGAGGTAAAACTAGAGGGGTGTATCTAGTAGCCAATATCTCAGCCATCTCATCCCTAGGAGGATTAGCACCCACCATTTGGACGTGAACTGGAGGATAACCAAGAGGAGATGGAGTTCAGACAAGCGAGACTAGGGTTGTGCTTATAGGAGAAGAAGGAAAAGGCTGACCATTAGGAGATAAAGATGAGGGGCTAGAGGTAACAAAGGTTTTCCCTTATGTAACTGTGACAACTCTAATAGGAGGAGGAGTAGTAAATTCTGGAGTAGGAAAGTCTTCTAAGGTCAAATCTCTCTCCTTCCACTTCACAACTTTGGGGGAGAAAGGGGTGTCAAATCTCTCTCCTTCCAAACCAAGAATAGAAGGGGAGAAATCGGCAGGAAAACTCCAAAAACTTAAATTTCTTGAAACTTGAACAGTTTGTATAATAGGAGAATCATAAACAGTTATTGGAGTTTGTAAGGAGGGATTATGAAAATTATCAGAAAAACTTGGTACAACAGTGGAGGTACCTTTTTGAGCGATCTTTCCCTTTCTGATAATTTCCTCTAGGTAAGATTTAGGCATTGCTAGAGGCAGTAGTGAAGTGGATCTCGTGTGTCTACCTTTAGGAGCCAGAACTGAAACAATGGAGTCACTAGTTGCAAGTCGCAATCTTCAATGGTACTGATATCTGATGAACCTTTAGAATCATAACTTCTTTGTCATTCTATCCCAGGGAAAAGTCTTCAATTCGTCCCTGGTAGAGGCGCCATGAATATTAGCACTGATAGTCACCCTCAGATTGCGGAAGGATGAGCCCAGTATCCATCATAGTTTTTGGTGGATGTTGGTTTTATATGAGTAGAGGTCAATGGAAAAAACTCAATATATGAATGATGTTCAACATAGAACTAGACAAGAAATGCACAGGGAAGTTAGGGCCACAACTAACTTCAGTCAGTGAATTGAATTTAAGTATGAGTAGAGGGAAGACTTAGTAAGAAAGGTGGACAATACTTCTATGGGAATCATGCCTTCAAGCAACTTGGAGAAGAAAAAATTAGACTCAATATCACTCTTAAGCTCAAGCTTCAGACACTGAAATATGTCCAAACAACACAGTCACAACAACACAATGATCAAACCTACATCACCATGCAGCTACAACAACTATACTGGATATTCCATGCCTGAGCCATTCAGTGTAAGAGGGAAAAAGATCACAAGGAATCTGAATAAAACTAGTCACGACACCGCTACAATCAAACCTACATTACAATAACATAACAACCCTTGACTGGATCCTCCATGCCCGAGTGTTTTAGCATAGTTTTTACAAAGAGATGAAAAGAGGCTGAATTCTATTAATGTGAAAGTATCTAATATTATACATAACCATAGAACAATTTTGGATTCAAAACATTACAAAATAGGGAGCTCTGCTCAATCAATTGACGACATTAAAAAAATATTAAAACTATCTATTTATACTCAAAACAATATGCCACTACCAAGAGTGTGACTTGGTCACTACAATCAAAGATTTGCATCAACGAGTTCTTCTGTCAAACTGAACATGCACCCCTCTGTCAAACACGAGCTCAGATAGACATTTTTTTTGCAGGAAAATCTTCCCATAGGGGTACCATGGGTTGATGGTTCAGTCCCCACGGCTGGGCCTTCCATGCCTTCCATTTATGGAGTGAGCTAAGGTTTCAACCACCAGATCTACTTTCATTAACTGCCTTTCCTCCGAGATTGAACGAAATTTAATGCTCAGGGGTGCAACCACTTGCTTCTCTCGGATAGGATGCCATCTAAACATGTAATTGCGGAGCTTCTCAGAGGTGGTTTGGGTTCAAACTTCTTTTGATCCTGCAATCCATCACATTTCTCCACGTAGTATTTTCACCATACCATGGTTTCCATTGCGAGGCCGCTCAAGAAAAATATCACTCGAGCATGTTGCATCCACGCAATATGCAATGGCCATTGATCTGGTCATGATCTGATATCTGGGTGCACCGGCTAGATTTGGCGCTACCACCAAACTTACTCGCCCACCAATTTTAGGATCTGCCAAAAGTGTGCTTTGGGGTGGGGTGCTACTTTTGGCACTGAACAATAACACCTCCTGGAGGATGATCTGACGTGGAGTCTAGATGTCACCATGTTGATGTGTCACAGATGGAGAGGTAACATGTGTCACTTGAAAACAGGATGGAGGCGTGTTTGAGAATACTTGAAAAAAGTTCCACGTGTCAAAACCATAAGAGTGCCACCTGTCTATGCTAATAGACGACATGCATTCGACTCTCCAAGGTTCGGGGGTAGCTCCTGTTTACCTGTTGTGCTTTTACCCGGAGCTATGGATCTGGAAACACATGGATCTTTGAATTGGACGACCGAGATCCACTCCGGGTCTCCAGGCTGCGAGAGAATCAAAACTCAAACTTCGCTTTTCCCATGGATTTTACCCAGAGTCATAGATATGATGACGTGTGGCCCTACTGAGATCGATGACTGAGATCTCAATAGTCAAAATTTACTTGCCCCAAGAAAATCCGTCAGATTTAGGGATCTCACGATGCGTGGCTCCTGGATTTGGACGACCGCGATCCACTCCGGGTCTCCGGACTCTGAGAAAATCAAATCTCAAACTTATTTTTCCTTCTGTGTATTCACCTGGAGCTATGGATCTAACAACACATGGCTATTGTTGATCAACGACTCAGATTCAGTTCGGGTGTTTGGCCACTTTGGCACTTCAGGCACTTAGGGCCTTCGGGACCTTGGGGAGGCACTTCTGCTAAGATCAACGTCTCCCTGTTGATTTTGAGATCAATGGTCCACGATTGCTTCGGGAGTTTGGGCTTCGACTCTCTGGAATTTTTATGCACTTCTCAGTTTGAAACTCCCAAAGCTCATTTCTTTGAACACTTGGATTGGATGCCACCTGTCCCCCTCGAGATCAATGGCTCATGCTTTCTCTGGGCCTCCGGTATTTGGACCTTGTGCTCTAGAATTATACCTCACGCGACTTTGAACTTCCGAATGCCCGTGAGGTGCTGATTCGAACTGCTCCTGGAATCTTCCCACTGAAAGATTAAAATTTCCTGCTACTTTTAAGCCCGAAATGGGTTGCTTTGAATGTCACCCTTTGTGTCCATGGTTGCGGCTTGCACGATCAAGAATCTGGACGACTGGCTGTGGGATGGGAAAACAGGGAGACCAGTGAATGAAACTAAGGAGATGAGTGTTCATCCTTAGAGAAAAACAGATAGGTTTAGGGCCAAGACTTCCTTTAGGTAAGACATCAAGACGAATCAGGGTGCTCGAACAAAAGGAGCAAACAAAAAATTACTTTAACAATTGAAGGGGAAAATTCAAGATTTGGCCTGCGAAAAGGAGAGAGACAGGGAAATGATACAAACTTAGGTATTCTCAACAATGAACACATACGACTCTAGACAACATTATGTGATAACACTAAGTAATGTATTTGGTTGATTTTGTATTAAAATGTATGCAAATATTGGATTTGATTAATGAATGAAAAAATCAATTTGAATAATTGTTCCTATGAAATGCTATGTTTTCATATATTTTAATGATAAAGTTATAATAATTGATCATTAAATTTATAATAGTTATATTTAATCATTTTTATTATTTAAAATTTATAATGAATTAAATTTAAATTATTAAATATGAAAATGAAATCATTAATAATAATGAATTTCAATCTTTGTTTGCAATCTTGGTCTTCCATGGTAACAATTTATATCCAAGCTTTCTAGGGTTGGATTACACTTAAGGAAAACTTTAGAAGATAAACTTCATGATTTGTCTTCTTTTGTTCTAAAACTAATTTACTAATTTCTATTTTTTCTTAAATCATTCACCCAAATTCTAATATGGGTTAAAATTATTTTACTCTATAAGTAGTAAATATTTTCTAAAAGTATACAAATACTTAGAAATTGGAATATTTTTACAATAATATCACCAAACATTTTATAATTATTATTTTAAGAATTAGTAAAATTGGCAAAGGTTTCTATACTTTTAGATACCTGTGGATCCTTAAAATTTTCCTTAATTGTGACTAGACTATAAAAAAGGACTTTTAGAATTTCCATTTCCTTCCTATATTGACACTTATTTCAAAGAGACTATAAAAATAATGATTAATATAAATTTATATGATTAGAAAACTAAAGGGTGGAGTGGAATAGTTGAAAGCCATGATAATTACACTATTCAAGGTTGGAAATGCCATCGAAGTTGGCAATGTCAACACCACAAGTGTGATTCCAGAATTCATAGATGTTGCGAGAAGTTATTTTGTTGGAATTGTCCTTAGAAGTTTCATCAAAGTAATATCATCATTTTTTAAAATAAAATATAATTTAAAATAAATATTTACTATTGTATTATATGAATACTTCATTAACTTTGTGATATCTCAATTAATTCTTAGTAATTGAAATGTTAACATAAACATATGTTAGTAAAATACAACATAAATTTGCTATAATAAACAATAAATATGACAATAAAAATATATAAAAGCCACACTTTATGCTTGTACTATTTAATGTAATTTCAAAATGGTGGTTGTAAATGGTTGTTAACTTTTCATATACAACATTATAAGATAAAGAAAAAAATGTTGGCCAATTATAGATACACATAATAAAATGACACATCCACAATATAAATATTGAAATAGAACATTTACATATCACTCTTCGTTGCCATCACCCCAATTATCTTCCTCGCTTGGAATTATAACATTGTTGTTTTCAAAAATATGTTTTGATCTCAGATCATGTCTCAGTATGAACCACCAATCCCCATCCAATTAATCTGAGTAAAAAAACACTTGGTTGCAACGTTTTGGGAAAACACAAGGCTCCTTAGTTTCAACCCACAGTTTTTTAGAGTTATACATATTGTCCCACTATCACAATATTCCTTTACAATTATTTGGTTGAAGGTATCCCACCACTTGCAACTAAAAATAACACATTGAAAAGATGATAAGTCCACTTGCATGATCTCTTGTATCTTTCCAATGTAACCTAATTTCCCCTCTATTAGGTTTTGATCACGGTGGCTAGCACGACTATATTGGTAAAACTCGACCTCCACTCCACAATCGTGTGTGATGTGTCCATCATCAACATCCTTAGTGCCAAAATGATGCCCATATTCCAACATAGATGGGAACAAATTTACAAGTAAAAATGAAAGCAAAGGATGATGTCATATATCTAATAACCCGAGCATTAATAAAAACATAATAAATGTTACAATTCAAATGCACAATATTATAAATTGAACATGGTACTCAGAGAGGTTATTACAGATTTGTTGTACCCAATCCCAATGGTTACTGCATCCAACTCTTCTCCACATGGGTCACAACTGGAGATGACATATGTCTCTTGTATATGGCCAACCACCCAACTGTTGGGACACATTTTGGGCATATTTTCTTTTAAATAATCGGGATAAGGCATGCTTCTACCATTCAACTGTTTGAATGATTTCATGTCACTGTCCCATTTCCTTATTTTCTCTTCATACAACATGACCCATGGTCTCTTTGTAAATAATGGTATCTTTGTAAATAATGAATTTAATGATGGCATCAATTTCTAAATTCGTTAATGTATATAATAATTCAAAACAAATAGCATGATATCAAATATATATTATCAACTTCAGTGTAAAGTGTTACTCTGTACAAAATTGAAAAAATATAAGTGATTTACTCTTTATCAAGCACCTTTTTTCGTTTGTTTGGAGTAACTCCCCTTTGTTGAGGAAAAGATATAAAATGATCTTACTCAAGCATTTTCAGATTCTTCTTGGCTAAATAAAAATAGACGGGAATGTCACCCTAGGTTTATAGCCATAAAAAATAAAACCCTAACTTACAAGCATTAATTACAAGTGCTTAGGCTAGTATTTTTCACAAATAAAAGCTTGCTAGAAAATTCATTTTAATATGATTTTCTGAATATAATAGTTGTTGAAAACAAGTGTAGAGACAAAAGTAAGACACCAAGATGATAATCAAGACAGATGGGACATAAATCAATCCTTTATTTCATTCCAATTCACCAAAGATTCATTTTCTTTACAAAATCTCATACAGAAATTTCTGACCAAAGTCAAACTTAGACATCCCCGATGGAACATACAAAAGGACCTCTGACAGAAAATCAAAACTGAACTCTAAAAGTTGGATCAACTTGCCACATATTTTTGCCCACTCGACTCTGCACGATAGCCTTTGTCAGTCATTAAAAGTAATTCACAATCAAACAAGTCTGCACAGACTATCAAAGATAGATCAACGACTTTGAAAAACAAGTGTCTGAATGATGTAATTCAACCATGAATGTTGTTGTCTACAATAAGACCCTACTATCATAAAAGAGAATTAGGCTTGTGATAAATTAAGGAATGAATGGAGACTGAACTATCTCAACATAAACTCAAAGAGAAAACCTTAGTATGCTTCTCCTTCTATCCTCCTCTTGTTCCTCCCTTTCCTTTTGCCTTTAAGCAAATCAGAATTGGTTGAGGTAGTTGAACCACCTCATTAGTTAAGTTAAATAAAGACTCAACCAACTTTTTAGTTAGGGGGAAAATTAATAATCATAATAAGGGTTTTAAATAAATAATAACTAGTAGGTGGGACCCCTTGTGACTCCCATTTAGCTCTTAACAATTATAACATAACTAGTCAATTAAACAAGAACATATATCCTTGTGACTCCCATCATCACATGCACATTTGACAATTTATCTCATTTATATTTGACATTGTTTTCAAAAATGCATTGCTCATATATCCAAAAATAAAACATGTTGTCCAAAACTTCTGAAGTCAACTGTCATCAACAATATGTAAAATAAAAACTCAAAATCCATATTTCCCACTCTGAGATGCAATCTTTCATTGATTTTTGTTGTCACCCTTCAATTTTCCTGAATTTGTCTTTGGCTGCACTTAGCCTTTAGACCTAATATCATTGATCACATGAGAACAAATGTCCCTCAAATGCATCCGGGAAGACACGGATTTCTTAGAGCCATTGGAGGGCGAGGAAGGGGCATCAATGGATTTTCATTTGGCAAGAGCACGGTGGGCCTCAGTTTCAACCTTTTTCTATCATGAGAGGAATGAACTGGTGAGTCAATAGGTGCAACTTGGACAATTAGGTTAATAGGCGAGGGAGAAGGTAAGGACAAATTGGGCCAGCCATGATGTTGGGAGACTGTCAGGTGGACAATCTCTTGCCATCCATCATTTTTGGGAACCTCGGGTTGCCATGAGACATGAGGGGGAACATGAATACCAGGGGCTTATGGAGCTTGGAAAGGAGGCCTTTCAGGCCTAGGTTGGACCACTCCTTACCCAATACAATTGAAAAATCTGGCCTGAAACAACTGGCCTAACTCTTGCGAGTCAACATCAAAGTGTATGGAGAACCTTGGCCTTCTTGGGCCTCTGTTCCAATTACCTCTCACTCGGTTACCTTTTCCATGGCTACCTCGGCTGAAAAATCGCATTCCTGCATGCATGATTGATTAGAAAATAGTCCTTTTAACAACCATACATGATAACTCTTTAAAAATATGAAATATATTTTTTCCTAGCAACATATCAGGCTCATGCAATCCAATCCACATAAATTGTTTAATTGTTGTCAATGATTAGGGGGTGAAAAAAAGGTCCTCGGATATGCGAGGGGCTTGTATTTAGAGAAAAGTGATAAAATGAGGGGGAAAAGAAACATGGTTACTGCTCAAAGACCACAACAATCAACTATAATGAAAACCAAGGAAAACATCACTATAATCCAACCAAGAAAATGTGACTCTAAACTTCTTCAATACAATTTTTTTCTTGATTGTAATTAAACTTTAGAACAAGGAGTGAAAAATGAATATGGGAAGGCGAGGGGGGTTGTAATTAGCAGAAAGCGAAAAAAATGTTAGGGAAAGAGAGCGATAATTGTTCATAAAATTAATTAAGTGATCCATAAAACCATTCTGTAAAAGGAAACACACCAACCAAATGACCACTAAGACACAAAACAATTACTGTGCATATTTCAAGCAATCATGTGCATTAACTTGCTCCCAGCTTGTAATCAAATATCAAACATAGTGTCATCAAACAAGACAATATGTAGTCCACAACAGCCTGTAAGGGAGCTATGTTCATCTCACTTATCCATTTAATATTTTAAAACACTTTCCACAAGAATAAACAGTAAACCATTATGTTCAACATCAAAATCAACCACTACCCACGAATTATTTCAATCATCAAATACAAACTCAAAGGTCGTGCTCGATTCTGTGTTTTAATTCATTTAATAATTGAATTGTAATGAGGTTATATTGTCACATACCCTATGTCTTTTTCTTCTATGAAACATGATATTTATCAATGAACAACCACATACAACCATCAATATTTTAAATGCAAGATCTTGACTTTCCATTTAAACTCATAGACAACCATTACCATTCAATACATACAATGTTGTGGGATACACAGACATCCGACAAAAGACAAGAGTATTTTCATGACTATACATGCTCAATAACTCTAAATATAAACATCCATAATGTTGGGCTATCAATCCAATACAACGAGGCAACAACAACATGCCCAATCTCATAACATAAGTCGATCAAATTGCAACAAATCCATGTTTAAAAAATGTGACCTTCTCTAATGGCACAATCAAATAATATCGATAACAAGTACAATGGATAACCATGTCATAATTACCACGATGCAACATTTCCATTTGACAATTTTAAAATGCACAGTCATAGTATCATTAACTCAACCTATCGTGTTGAGCTATCAATCCAATACAAGAAGGTAGCAATAGTATTGCTCAAATTAATCAAACTGCAACAAAACCATATTGTGTAAAAACTTGTGCCTATCCTTGATGACACAATCGAATAACCATAACATATACAGTGGATGGAAATGCCATAGTCATCCCGGTTGAAATAACCATTTGGCCATTAAAATACATGTTCATAGTAATCATTGACTCATGGTGTAGGAACGCCACACATACCAATGCATCATGCATGAAACATCATTGATCAATTGTAAACTAATGTTGAGTTAACATTACGATAACTTCAATGCAAAAGACAGTGACTGTGTATCAACCCCATTCTTCAATCAACCAATTTCAATGTCGATTTTATCAATTAGATTACCATAATAACCAATTGCAGTGACTAAATAAGTAAAAAAATGTAAGGATAATCAACGGAGACGAGTTAACAATAGAACATTATCGACGTTGCGTCACCAATTCATAACCATAGACCATGTATTCAACATGACATAATGGGTTTCCTTTATCAAAACCGAGCTTGGAGTAATCAAGGATTGGCCCTGTGGACCAACACAGGGAGACATGGAGGTGTCCCCCAACATCAGGTGAGAACCTCCGAGACCAATGGTTCACACACATGTATACCACAAATGGCTTCGTAGATAGGGTGAAAATCCCCGTGATAGAGGAGGCTATGAATAGAGGAGCAAGGCTCCATTTGGCCTTGTAACGATACTTAGCACATGCAGGGTATAATCCTCATGGCTCTCCCAATCAACCAACTAACAATGCTAAGGTGAAATGAAGCCGTGAAGAGGCTATATGACCCACTACGCAACCATTGGTAGCACGAAATAAACCAATAGACAAGTGAATAATGTGCAATGACACAGGGCGTTTTAAACCCATTAAACCCCATAAAATCCAAGACTGGGCATGGTGATACAATGTGTGAAGGAATTCATCCAGTCTAGACCAAATGAAACCTTCCACTAAACCGAAAAGGATGACAACGATCCTTTATGGTTGCTAACACTCAGAATGACCCAATACACTGTAACTTCAGACATTATCGCAGAGAAAGCCACCAACGATTCATTCCAGAAAAATCACAATTTTACACAGTTGCCATACTTAAGGAAAGCACAACCCATAAATCTGAGACAATATCTATTTCATAACCAGAGCAGACTCATGGATGGAAAAAAAAGACATACTTGTAATCAAAATCACCTTAAATGTGAATTAGCTGAGCAATTCTCCCTCTGCTTGAAATTCGGAGCATAACCACAACAAACACAGTTGAATAATATCCTGATTAGGGTGGCAACCAGTGGAAGGAGTAAGGGTGACGTGCAGTAAATGTGCATCGCCTCCATTGCCAGTCTATTAATTCCTTAGTACACACGAGCAAGCTTCCCATTAACTCAGTTAATTAAACCATGTATTGAAACCATCACCCACTAAAACCAATAGCGTGAACCATATCAAAATTATGCCATAACATAAATCACCACTTCATATAACTCAATCAAATCACATAACTATTAACTTATTGCTAGGGTTAACAATGACCATTTAAATTTCAATGCATGTAGAGTAGTATATAGAATAGTTTAATTCCTTCCCTTTGCATTTGTTTATATTGATTTTGCCTTTTTCCAACTTCTCTTTAGTATTGTTACTAACATGTATGTTGTGAAGGTGTCAAAGTAATGAGTCCAAGAACATATATCAATAATAGAAATGGATAACATGGGCAATCGTAACATGCAATTAGAGCTCAAAACAAAACATAGCATGCCTTACCCAACATTCACTTGTCGCACATAGAACCAACACATAATAAGCCCAATCCATCGCCAATAAGATCTCATCAACCATGTAAGTAGTGTCAAACAGTGGAACAAACATCAAATAAGAGCCATATATTATCTCCCAATCTACAAGGGGGTCCCACATATTAGTATTATTTATCTTGTTAGCTTATAATAATAGGCTTTAGCAATACTTTGCGGGAAAAAAAACTTTGTTGCGATTTTTAATTGTCAACACCCTTCTCTTTTGTCCTCATCTTGTTGGTCATCCCAAACCACTACCCCTAGTGTGTAGTCAATTTTCTTGATGTACTCATTGGCGTACTAGAATGACTTGTATACTATGTAGCCATAAATCCCTTTGTTTTTCCCTTTGTCGAACAAACCCCTTCAATTTTTTCATGTACATCTCTAAGAAGAACATCCAATAACATGAGAGCACCTCAACTAATTCTCAGTAGGTAGGTGAATTAGAAGTGTTGACAAAGTTCCCTTGGACATGTAATTTTATTAATAAGGAAAATATAATTACAAACAAAAGTGAGGAATAAAAACCTACTTAACCTCACTTGAATAAAGATCTTGTTTATATAGATAAACTCTAAATTAAAATCTAGGAGAATGACCAATCACATAATCACATGAGTATGATATGTGTCCATATCCTAAAAAAATAGAATAAACTAATTTCTAAAAAAAATTAAATTGGGAAAATTGTAATGTCCCCAAGTCCAACGAAGGGACATTATGGCACAAAATACTCTTAAAAATGAAAATTTTGCTAACTAATTTAATTCATTTACAGTTAACTCAATTCCTATAGCTTTTAGCTACAAATTAAAACATATTTAGCTAATGTCTATAACCACAAAATAGAAGCATCTACAACATGCTAATAATCAACATAAAATGTAGCTAGCCAACTCATTATAGCAACATATAAATCATTCACATTTACACAGATTTCATGCACAACAATAACACATGTATTAACTTAGCAACAAGATAAAACACTTATCTTTAAACACGAATTATGCAACCAACTGCTTGGGATGGACGTTCCACCAACCATAGACTAACTATTGCAAATCTCAACATCCAGCCACCCTCGAGATGAGGCTAGCAATCCACAAAAGAGGGTGGTCTCTCAAAGTCCACTCACAACTCATAAGACTCTCAACCCAGCTAATATTTTCCTACAACTATCTCAATTTTCCACCAACTCTCTTCCTCTTGACCCATCCAACCTAAGGAATATACCATTTTTTTTTATCAAAGTTAACCCAATGGATGCACCATCTGTTTATCAAGGCTAACCCAGGGAATGAGCCATTTGTTTATCAAGGTCTTTCACACACAAGCAACTAGGAATCAGGGATGATTTTAAGGATGGAAATTTATTTTAAAATGTAGAAACCTTGGTGAATCTGACTAATACTTCATATGCCAACTATAAATGATTGGTGATATTTTTGTAAAAATATTCAAATTTATAAGGATTTTATATAGTTTTTATAACATTTTGGTGATTTTTAAGGTAAAATAATTTTATCCTATAGAATTTGGGCTAATCATTTTTAAAATAGTGAATCTTGTTTTTGGGAAAACCATGGAAAATTATCCCATCAGCGAAATTTAGCTCCTAAAATCATCCCTACTAGGAATCTCTCAGCTGAAAACTCAAGGGAAACTGTTGCTAGGAATATTATCAGTAAACCAACAACAACACTTGTTGTTTTAGTGCAACTCACCCAAGATTTCACTCTTCAGGACTGAAAACCTGGTTATTCATTTTTCCATCTTCAATTCGCTCCAATTAAGCTCCAACATGCTCTAAAATTTGACCTCCATGGCTGCATCAGCTTCAAACTTTGTTTCTTTCTCTCTGCCCCCTTTCCATGCCCAACTAGACTAACTGAAAAACTACCCCCTTCACCCATACTAATTTCCTCTCTTTGGCTTACCTTTATTGATTCACACTCTTCCCCAAGATGATTGTACTCAATCCCCATGTTCCCAATAACTTTGGGATGTGACCACTCACACCCAACCTCTTACATGTATTCAATGATTTTCTTCGGGAACACTCAATCAAAAATGGAAAGGTGCATATACAAATAGAAAAAAATAGGAAAATGGGTTAAATCAATATACATGGGTAGTTTTCACCTTGGACCCCTCTTGGACATTATCCTAGACACTCCCTTCTCTTGTGGATTAATTCATCCCCCATCTCTTTTCCATGTCCTCTTAGCAACTGACATTACATTTTATTATAAAAACATTGAAATGCAATTCACATATTACATCACTTGGCCATAGCTACATATTATATCTACATAAGAATTAACTAAAGTGGGGATTATAGTGGGGATGTTACATTCCCCCTCCCCTACAATTGTGCACCATCCTTGGTGCACTCTATGTTGATATACATATATGAAAATTTACATCACAAAACTTATAAAACAAAAATTCTGCAATTTCAACAACTCCAACAACAACTCCAGCAACAACTCCAACCAAAATATTGTGTTCCTCTCAACTCGCCAACCCAAGGAAGGTACCATTCTTTTATCAAGGATAACTCAAGGTATGTACCATCCGTTTATCAAGGCTAACCCAAGGAATGAACCATTCTTTTATCAAGGTCCCCAACGTAGTTGACTAGGACTCTGAGATGTGGTTCTGGAACTCTAGCTGCTCAAAATGGAGTATTGCATTATGATTTCTTCAAAACTATAAAAAATTTGTGGATATTATGCATGCATGTTTTCTTCATGCTCCCATGTAGCATATTCAATATTGTAGTAGTTCCACTGAACCTTTACCATTCCTATGTATCTGTTCATGAGAACTTTGAATTTTCGGTCTAGGATGCGTATTGGTTCCACCCAGAAATCCCCTTCATGCTCCACCTGGATCAAATTCCAATCAATTATGTGGTTAGGATCAAGCACATATCTCTTTAATAATGACACATGAAATAAATTATGTAGTCTCATGGATGCAAGAAAGGATAACATGTATGCAACTGGCCCTATCTTTTCTAATATTTCAAAAGGCCCACAATATCTTGATGGCAACTTTGGGTAGCTTCCTAATCTTAGCGAACTTCTTCTTGCCTTCACTTTCAAAAACACATGCTCTCCCACTTTAAAATCACTAAAAACTATGTTCCTCTCTACATAACTTCTCTACCTATCCTAGGCAACCTTTAAACTATGCTTTATCTTTACCATATTCTCTTCCATTTCTTTGAAAATCCTGGCCCAACAGTTGCTTTGTCTATTGGATTATCCCAACTCACTGGAGTGTTACATTTTCTGCCACGCAATGCCTCAAATGGATTCATTTTCAAGGAGGCTTTATACCCATTGTTGTAGGTAAATTCAACTAAATGAATATAATCTTCCCACTTTGATGGTTGATCCATCACATACATTCTAAGCATGTCCTCAATTATCATGTTAGTCCTTTCTATTTTCCCATATGACTATGGATGATATGGTGTACTAAGATTTAAATTTTTCCCAGAGCCCTTGAACAAACCTTTCCAAAAATTTGAAGTAAACTTTGGATCTTTGTTTGAAACTATTGCCTTAGGTACTCCATGTAATCTAGTAACTTCTCTCATATAAATATCTGCAATATTTGTTGTCTTTTGTGTAGTTCTTACTAGAATAAAATATGTTTCTTTAGTCAATTTGTCCACCACCACCATGATGAAATCGTGCTGCTTCATTGTTCTAGGAAGCTTAGTAATAAAATCAACTGTAACTACTTCCCACTTCCATTCTTGAATGGGCAATGGCTGTAGAAAACCTGTTAGGTGTCTATGTTATGTCTTTAACTTTTGGAATTCTAGACATTTGGCTATGTAATTAGCCACTTCTTTCTTTGATCCCTGCTAAAAATATTGGCTTCTTGCTGTTGCAATTGTTTTATGATATCATGGGTGCCTGACATATGACACATTATGCATCTCCTTCGGTACTACATTTTTCATTTCACTGGAGTTTGACACATATAATTTTCCTTTGTACATGAGAATCCTATATTCTTTCAACTCATAATAATTAAATTTATGTTGAATATTACCTTGTTGTGATGCTTGTTTTATTCTCATGTAGTGCTGATCTAAATTTGTTGCTGCAACAATTTTGTATTTCATATTTGTCCTGTACATGTTGATGCCTGCAATCTGTACTTCATGAGCTCTCCCGTTGAGCACATCAACCACTTGATTTTCCTTTCCCTTTATATGCTTAATTTCAAAGTCATATTCACTCCGAAATTCCAACCATCTAGTTTGCCTAATATTTAGTGTTGGTTGTCCAAAAAAATGCTTCAAACCACAATGGTCTATCCTTAGCTTGAATTTCTTACCCATAAGTCAATGCCTCCACATTTTCAATGCATGTACAATTTTTGCTAACTCCAAGTCATGTGTAGCATAATTCTTCTCATGCTCTTTTCATTTTCTAGACTCGTAGTATACCACATGATCCTTTTGACTGAGAACTCCACCGAGTCCTTCCTTACATGCATCGGTACACACAAAAAGATCCTCATTTGGATCTTCCATCTTCTATATTGGTGCACTTGTCAATATTCCCTTCAACTGTTGAAAACTCTCTTCACATTTGGAAGTCCATTTGAACTTCACTCCCTTCTTTTGCAAAGATATAATTGGACTTGCAATCTTTGAGAAACCTTTTATGAATCTTCAATAATAACTGACAAGACCCATGAATGATCTTACCTCTGTCACATTCTTTGGCGTTGGTCATCCTCTAATGGCCTCTATCTTCTTAGGATCAACTTCTATCCCTGGTACTAATATTATATTACCCAAGTAGTGAATATTCTTTTGAAAAAATATGCACTTACTTAGCTTAGCATATAATATGTGCTCTCTTAAAACTTGCAACACCATTCTTAAATGTTGCTCATGTTCCTCTTCTGATTTGGAATATATGAGTATATCATATAAGAACACAATCACAAACTTTTCCAGGTACTCCCTGAACACTCCATTCATCAAACTAAAAAACAATTGTTGGGGCATTTGATAGTCCAAATGGCAATACCGTGAATTCATAATGCCCATATCTTGTTCTGAATGTTGTCTTGTTGATTTCTTCTTCCTTTATCCTTACTTGATGGTAGATTTATCTCAAGTCAATCTTTGAAAATATTCTTTCACCTTTCATCTGATCAAACAAATTATCAAAAATGGGCAAATGATACTTATTCTTTATGGTAACCTTATTAAGTTGCCTGGAATAAATACACAACCTTAAGGTTCCATCCTTCTTCTTCACAAAAAGAATCGGGGCTCCCCAAGGTGACACAGTTGGGCGTATATAACCCTTTTTAAAAAATTCTTCAAGCTACATATGTAACTTCTTCAATTATGGTTTACCCATTCTGAATGGTGTCTTAGACACTGGGGCAACTCATGGCACCAAATAAATAGAGAAATCAATGTCTCTCTTTGGTGGAAGTCCTAGGATTCCTCTAAAAACATCAAAATCCCTCAGGATCGGATGGTCTTCAGTTCTTGCCACTTTATCTTTGACTACCTCCTCCATATGGGCTGCAAACATTTGACGTCCCTTCCTAAATCTCTTCTTCAATGACATAGCTGAAATCTCTCTAACAACTACAACTCTTGGAATGCCTTGAATCTTTCCTTCCCCTCATCAAGGCATGTGATTGTCTTTTTGTAACAGTCTAGGACAACATGTTGTTTTTCCAACCAATCCATGCCAATTAGACAGTCATATGAACCCAATGGTATGATGCTTACATCTACCTTCGTGTTGATTCCATTCATTTCTATTTGACAATCTTTAACCAACTCATTGATCTTTCTTTTAGAACCTGTGGCTAACTAAACTAACCAAGATTTATTATGTTTACTTCTTTGCAAGTGAAATATTTCAAAAATGTTAGCATTTATGTTACTATGGATAGCTCTAGAATCAATTAAAATTGCTATAGGTTGGTTGTCAATCTTACCTTCTACTTTGATCATGGGGGATTGTTACTCTGCCTGCATGTTGTCCAAGGATACATAAATCCTTGGCATGCTTCCTCCCGTGTCTTCCATTTTTTTATCCTCCTGAATATTGTGGAAAGTCCTCATTCTTTCTCCTTTGTGAGGGAAATCCCTATATAAGTGATTCCCTTCACATCCCCAACATTGAATAGGCTACTTCCTTGGCCTTTTCTCAAATGAATATACATTATTTTGATCATTTTGGATTGCCTGGCCTTACTGATTTGATTGGGATTTATTTCTGACAAAGGGTGGTTTAAAACCTTTATTCCTTTGATCCTTTTTTCCTTTCATCTTGTCATTCCAAGCCTTTTGGAACACCTGCCTTCCTTTTCTTTCCTCATAAAGGTGCCTTTCTCTCCTTATGGTTTCCTCTAGGGTCTTGGGGTTATCATATTGAATCTTGTCGCTATAGAAGGAGGGTAACCCACTTATAAACCTTTGGATTTTAAATTTCTCATCCTTGATGAAGTCAACATACTTCAACAATTCAAATAACCACTTATCATATTCCTCCATTTTCATGGTTCCCAATTTGAGTTCAAAGAAATCTTTCATGTTTCTTTCATAACAATGCTCAGACAAATATTTATCTTGAAAATATCCCTTGAACTACTTCCATGAGATCATCTTCTCATCGAGGTTATTGTCTTTCTTAAGCTGATCCCACCACATGGATTCCTTCCCTTGCAAGTGGTAGGTGGAAATTATGACTTCTACCTAGGATGTGTAACCATGCAACTAGAAATACTTCTTCATTTCCAACATCCATGCCTCTTCCTCTTCTCCTTTCCTGATCTCGCCATTAAAAGTATGTGGCTTAATTTTCCTAATTTCACCTTGCAAGATGTCTTCCTCAAGCCTTATTCTTTGCCTCCAAACAAAAGACACACTTGGGTTTCTCCCTGTCCCTAAGCTTGCATGAGTTCTTCTAGTGGACTTCCTTGGAGAGTGATGGTGTCTGCTCATTCTTCTTGACTACCTATCATTTTCATGACCATCCTTTCTGCTATGGGGTTTATATGTTGATCTTCCATTTGACTCTGTATCAACATTCCCCATGCTGATATGTAGACCTATGAACTCTTCCTCATGGCTGTAAAATCCTTGAGCATCTCCCATGGCTCCAATCTTCATATAAGATCTAAAGTTTCTTTATGTACCTATAATCCTGCCAGAAAATGTGCATGTAATAATAATTGTTAGAAAATGCATATTATAAAACATTTTATTAATTTAGAATACGTGTTGTTTTGTCATCAATTTATGAAGGATGCATTTCATCATCTCACACTATGATTCCCTAGATACATTCCTCTATGAAATAACTTTCCAACGATTGAAACCTTGCCCAAAATTGAGCTCTGGTTTGAAATTTATAGCCTTTCAAAGTTTTTCAGGGTGTCTTTGGCCAATGAATATCCCCTTCACCATGTGGCATCCACATAGCTTCACCTCTCTCATGCCAACTAACATGGCACGGTCATGACCTGGGTCATCATCCCTTGACGATGACATGGATGCTAGTCGCAGGGAATATCTCTCGTTCTTCGCAGACTCATGGATGAAAAATTATATAAGCATCCTTTCATAGTTTCATCCGAGGAGTCTCGAAACTTAGCCATTTTTATCCACGCAGACTCACGGACTCACTGAATCCCAGACTCATAGAACTATGAACTCACGAAAGAATACTTCTCCTTTTCATAAGTCCATCTGAAAATTCCCAACACTTATCCATTTTTCGATATTCACAGACTCACAGACTCATGAACTCATAATCTTGTATCTGCGAGCTTATGCCTCTAGCGCTATCTCTTTGGCGTTATCCTCCATATGAATGAAGGATTTGACCAAACACTACAAAAATGGGCACTTAAACTGAAACTTGAACACTGCCCCAAATCGACGGTCATGATTTAATCTCATTGTGAGATCTATGGCTCACGCATTCCAACATCATAGTTCGTTAACTCCTTCCTCACTGAGTGCATAGATCTTGGCTTGACATGTCACCAAAACAATGGATGGTCTATATTAATATCATGCACCCTCCATATATTTAAAGTTCATGCAACTTCCAACGCACTACAAGTCTCCTCCATCGATCGATGTCCTCAATGGAGGGTTTGATCTCTACTTCCCATAACTTCAACGAATCGTGGACACCTCCAAGAATTACTAATCGATAACTATGGCTTCATCATTCGTTGTGATGGAAGACTGAGGTTTTTCGATGCTTTGACGTCTAACACATCCTCCTATATCCTCTAATCTCCCGGAGGCAGACTTTGTCGAAGTACTTATGTTGTCCTTCCACTAGTTGATCGAATGACTGAGAAGGGTCCCGAAGGATCCTCATATCTACGACCTATTAGCACCATGATTTTCATGGCTAAGGTTAGAGGTTTGTAAAAAAAATTCAAAGTCATGCATGTTAGAACCTATATTATTTTTATTCTTGGCATCATCTAACATTTCCAAGGGTCAATTTCAAAAGGAAGGTTTTCATTTATTATTTCCATTTCCATTTGCAACTACGCGCTGCAAAATTTGATACGCGCTACGCAGAGTGCTTTACCGCACAAAGGATCATGTCGCACAATGGATTTCATCATGCATAGGATGTTATCGCGCAGTGGATTCCATCGTGCAATGGGATGTTGTCACGCATAGGATGCTTTCGCGTAGTGGATTTCGTCGCACAATGGGATGTTGTCGCACATATGATTATTTCGTGCAGTGGGATTTTGTTGTGCATAGGATGCTTTCACGCAGTGGGATGTTTTCGCACATAGGATTCTTTCACGTAGAGGATTTTCCTGTGCACATGCTATAGGTCGAGTTGTGAAAATTATTGGTTTAGTGGTTAACTTCAATATCAATTTATGACCAACTGGAGAGGAACTTTGAAAATCCCTGAGAGGTTTTTGTTGAGGACAAGAAAAATAATAAAAACCTCTCTCATATTTTCCAAATGTGTCACAGATTGGGAGATTCTAATGAATATTTGAGCCCTATTTTTTAGCTTTCTTGATTTCTTGTTTGTGACATGTTTTTGTGACATGTATTTCGGCCAGCTGGAGATGCATTTCAAGAGTCCGAGAGAGGTTTTTATTTATAACGATATTAAATGCAAAAAAATCTCTCAGTTTCTAAAAATAGTTTTTTATAAGTGAGATACAATGTCATATTCAACGCCTATTTTATCAGTTTGTTGCACATTCTGCTGCGTTTTTGTTGTAGGTTACTATTGTGTAGTAGACTTGTTGTGCAGGGATGACAGAGTGTAAAGCAGTGTAAATGATGACTTATAACAAACATAGGGTATAATGTTGATCATGATCAATGACTGTAAAGAATATTTCGGTTACGATTATGATTTGGCAAAGTTGGGTTTTCTATTTTTAGTCAATCCATTGAAATTATTGTTCTCTTTCAAAGAAAATAGATCCATGATTCTAGGAGAGAGTAGCTCGAACCTAACAGCCAAGGGTGACATTATATTTCTATATATGGGGATAATTTTCATGTAAACGGGGTTGGTTGGCAAATTGGGTAGATGATAGATATTGTATGTAATCTGTGTTTTGACTGGAATTTAATGCAAAGGTCTTGTGATTTGATGAAAAGATTATAGTTGTAATAGTTGGATGTATTGTGCTTTCTCTCTTTGCATACGCGATTTCCTGTTATATTTATTTCATATATATTTTTTCTATTTCGAAACGAATTATTGAAACTGAAGATTCGCTATACAACGCCCCTTGTTCGTTCCACTTAGACAAAACATTTTCCTCTCAAGCTAACTCTGAATTCGTCCACAACGACACTCCTGAGTTACTTCCTGTATATTCTCCCGCCACACATTACGGTTTTAAACTGAAGGATGTTGCTCGCCTAGCCTCATCCTCTCAAATCCAGTTACTGAGTCATTTGTCCTGTCTCTTCCTCAGATCGACCCCATAGCCCAAGTCTTGTTTTTCTACGCCAACATAACCAGAACCCATTTTATCATAGGTGTTAAATCTAGCCATTGTTTCCAAAGTCATATCCTGCGTGGATACCACGCCATTTATGAGAGATCCCTCTCCAGATCCGAAAGGCTATTTTCAGGTCTCAAAGCTGGTTGAAAAATCTACCTTAGTCATATGTTTATCAGTCGAACAAATTTACGGAGTGCTAACATTCTGGCACCGCTATCGGGGGACGGAATTGAATGAAACTTTCCCCGAGAAGAATGACATTGTTGCAGTTCTAAGGTCCGAGAGCAGCAAACACTTAGGCAAATATCGGTTGTATTTCTTCTCTAGCGACTCCACACATTAGGAAATCAGTTTGAAGGTGATTCCACTGGCAGAAGAATTCAGAGCTAAAGTTTTCTTGGTGACTCCAATCAAGCTTCAAATGCGACTCAAAGACTCCACTAGAGAATGAGACCTATTGACAGAGATATGGAAGAGTAGTATGGAAAAATCAGGTACTCGAGCTTAAGTTTAGTTCAATAAGTACTTTTCTGTTTTATCAATATCTTCTTGTCCTTTCCTGAGTTTTTCAAAAGAATATTTCTTCACTTACTGTGTTCAAACGAATCCCAAAGATATACCTTTGCATATCCTTCATTGCAAACTGTAGGTATACCTCCTTCTTGTATAGTCGATATTCACCAAGCTCCTTCCTCTGAACTATATGATTTTCATGATCATTCTTGTGAGATTAATGAAACCAAAGTTGAGTTTGTACCTTCTGTTCTTAACCCTACACCCTCCAACATTCAAGAAAGATACAGTCCTCTTAAATTTCCTTCCATCCTTCATGACTTTCCTCTGAAACGTTATAAGTATATTCCTAGGTTCGATGAAGAGCTTGATGGATAGTCAGCTAAAAAACATATTCAGGTCTTTGAGCATTTCATAGACATTTTTGAGATCGAACATGATGATGTGTCTATGAGGGCCTTTTCTTAGTCCTTACAAGGAGATGCCAAATCATGGTTTAGACATTTGCAACCTCAGTCGATTAGCTCGTGGGATGAATTGCGGGAAGCCTTCTGTAGATTTTTTGGTGAGATAAAGTCATGGAATCTACTCCTTTCAGAGTTTTATGCCATGAAAAGAATGAAAGATGAAACCATCTCAAATTTCAATAGGAAGTTTGCTAGTCTTTATTATAAACTGCCTAAAGAAGTCCAACCTCCTGAAGTTGCTTCCATGCTCCATTATGTAACAAACTTTCAATCAAACTTATATTTTCTTCTGATGGAGAGGAAGTCTACATCTTTGCAACAGATGTTCAATAATTCTCAAGAGGTGGAAGACAATCTTAAAGCATGTCAAAGGCCACAAAATCAGAATTTAAAGAGTGTTGCTAATACAGAGAATGATGGTGTAGCATAAGAACATGAGATTGTGCATAAACAAGAAGTTTATTTACATTCTGATCTTTGTCATCATAAATAAGAAGCTGATTTACATTCCGATCTTGGTCATCATGAGCAAGAAACTAATTGTTTTATGTATTCATTTGTAGACAGCCAAGAAAATGAATTTGCAAATCAACTTGTTGAAGAGCAGGTTAATGTCCCAAACTTTTTCTTGTTAGATGACATTGCAGATGTTACTGATTTTCCTATATATGATGAATATGATAATGATTATGGTGTTGACTTGCTAGAACAACCAGTTACATGTTCTCTATTAGAAAATGTTCCTTTTCAACAGTGTAATGAGAGAAATCAGCCTACATATCATAGTTACAAAGAAGAATATGAAGAAATTATTGAATCATCTGAAGTAAATTCTTTACCTTTATGCTTTGCTTTATTTAAATTGTTGAAAGAAAATTTAAAGATCAACATTGAGGTAGAGGAATGTGTGCTGATGCAAAATCACACTGATTCATGGGAAACAAATGACAAGAAATTGCAACAATCTTCTCATGTGTTTAATGACCCTGTTGCTTGTTATATGGAAGGTTTTATCAGTTCAAAATTACATCCATTGGTCGAGGATGAATATAAAAATGAGTGTGTTCAGAAATCCAAAGAAATTGAAAAATGTGCAAATGACAGCAGTGAAGAAAATGAAGGAGGTTTTAAATCAAGTGAAAGAACATTTCCATTGTGTTTTGCTTCCTTCGAATTGTTGAAGCAAAATGTTTATAATGTTTCAAATCAAAAATCCTCCAAGCATGATGTTGAATATGGAGGAAGCAGTGGACTTGCAAATGAAAGTTGTCTTCCATTTTGTTTTTCTTCCTTTGAATTATTGAAATTAAATCATGAGATAACAAAGGAAGTAGAGAAGTCTGACTGCATTCACAATGACATTGTTTTACATGAGCAAATTGTTATCAGTGAGGAAGACCAACAACCTTCTTATGCATTTAATGACCGTGTTGTTGATTACATGGAAGATTATTTCAGTTCAAATTTGCAGTGTGTGCTCAAATACCAGTTTGGAAATAAAGATGATGGTCAATAAATGTCAATGGTAGATATGGATTGCTTTCCACCAAGGGTTTCATTTTAGCCAGCATTGTCTTCTGATTCAGAAGATTGTTATTTCCAGCAGTCTCAATAGAGTTTTTAGCCTCTTAGTGGCAATCAATAGGTTAAATCACATAAAAATGAGAATGCAGTGGAAGGGATGAAACATGGTTGTTGTTTTGTGCATGTTTTAGAGGATCCATTTGCAGTTTTGGTGGAGGCGACAAACAGTCCCAATGTTTTTAATTTTTTGAGATTTGAATTTATAGATAAATTTTTGAATGGCTTATCAGTAAACAGGCTTTGGAGAAATCATGTGCAAAGAAATCAAAAAGTGGATAAAGTGCTTGCATGGTTTCATTGGCATTTTGATTTCACTTTATTGGCATCCTTTTCAGTAGTTAGGGTAGGTAGGAGTGCGGATAAGCTCGGTACTATGAGCATTTCTTTTAGCAATCTGCAGTTTTCATTTTCAACTTAGTTTCATATTTCAGTTTGGAGCATATACAATTTTGGGTTTTCAATGGATGAAGGTTACAAGTTACAGTTGGAAATTTGAGTTTGGGAGAAGCCCAATGGATTGGCACCTGGTATACTATTCTTTTCTACCTCACAGGGAGGATAACATCCCGATTGGAGCCAGCTGTTAGCACCATGATTTTCATTGCTAATGTTAGAGGTTTGTCAACAATTTTGAAAATTCATGCATGTTAGCACCCATATTATTTTTATGCCTCGCATCATCTAACATCTCCAAGGGTCAGTTTCCAAAAGGAAGGTTTTCATTTATTATTTCCATTTCCATTTGCAACTACACACTGCGCAAAGTGCTTTACCGCGCAAAGGATTTTGTCACACACTAGATTTCATCGTGCATAGCATGTTATTACGCAGTGGATTTCATCACGCATAGGATGCTTTCATGCAGTGGATTTCATCGCGCAGTGGGATGTCGTCACGCATAGGATGATTTCGCGCAGTGGTTTTCGTCGCGTAATGGGATTCTGTCGCACAGTGAATTTCATCATGCAGTGGGATGTTATCACGTATAGGATGCTTTCACGCAGATGATTTTCCTACACACATGCTACAGGTCACACTACGCAAATTACTGGTTTAGTGGTTAACTTCAATATCAATTTCTTACCAACTAGAGAGGAATTTTGAAAATCCCCAAGAGTTTTTTGTTGAGGACAAGCCAAATAATAAAAATGTCTCTTCAATTTTCCAAATGTGTCACGGATTGGGAGATTCAAATGAATCTTAGAGCCCTATTTTTCATCTTTCATGATTTCCTGTTTGAGACATGTTTTTGCGACATGTATTCCGACCAGCTGGAGATGCATTTCAAGAAACTGAGAGATTTTTTCTTTATAAAGATATTAACTACAGAAACCTCTCTCAGTTTCTAAAAATATTTTTTTTATAAGTGAGATACGATGTCATATTTAACTCCTATTTTCCCAGTTTGTTGCGCATTCCACTGTGTTTTTGTTGTAGGTTACTGTTGCGTAGAAGACTTGTTGTGCAGGGATGACAGAGTGTCTAGCAATGAAAATGATGACTTATCACAACCATAGGGTATAATGTTGATAATGATCAATGACTGTAAATAATATTTCGGTTACGATTATGATTTGGCAAAGTCAGGTTTTCTATTTTTAGTCAATCCGTTGAAATTATTGTTCTCTTTCAAAGAAAATAGATCCATGATTCTAGGAGAGGGTAGCTCGACCCTAACAACCAAGGGTGACATTAGATTTCTATATATGGGGATAATTTTCATGTAAACGGGGTTGGTTGGAAAATTGGGTAGACGATAGCTATTGTATGTAATCTGCATTTTGACCGGAATTTAATGCAAAGGTCCTGTGATTTGATGAAAATATTCTAGTTGTAATAGTTGGATGTATTGTGCTTTCTCTCTTTGCGTACATGATTTTCTGTTATATTTATTTCATATATTTTTCTGTCTATTTCAGAATGAATTATCGAACCTATAGATTCGTTGTACAACGCCCCTTGTTCGTGCCACTTAGACAAAACGTTTTCCTCTCAAGCTAACTCTGAATTCGTCCACAATGACACTCCTGAGTTACTTCTTGTATTTTCTCCCACCACACATTATGGTTTTACACTGAAGGTTGTTGCTCGCCTAGCCTTATCTTCTCGAATCCAGTCACTGAGTCATTTGTCTCGTCTCTTCCTCAGATCGACCCCATAGCCCAAGTCTTTCTTTTCTGCACCAACATAACCAGAACCCATTTTATCATAGGTGTTAAATCTAACTATTGTTTCCAAAGTCATATCTTGCGCGGATACCACGCCATTTCTAAGAGAGCCCTCTAAAGATCCAAAAGGCTAGTTTTGGGTCTCAAAGCTGGTTGAAAAATTTACCTTCGTCATTTGTTTATCAACCGAACATATTTACGCAGTTCTAACATGACCCACATTATTTCATGACTTACAAATTCGATAGTTCTAACTATTTAACACCTTTTTACTCCTGGAGTGAGTCAACACCGAAATTGACCATAGTGTATATCCAACAATCAAGAAGGATCCCGAAAATCCTTAAATCTATGGCTCTCATTACTTCACGACTGAAAAGTTAGTCAGAGATTAATGGTAGCACATATCCCACTATAACTAATAAGAAACTTCCAGTCGTCGTTCAAACTCTCTGGTAACGATTTCGACCGGTTGTCTTCGGCGAGATTTGGATGTTGTAAAGTTATAACATCCCGGAGCTCTGGACCTCTGAAGTCTTGAATCTTAGAAGGCTTAACTCCTTTCTAGCATAGCATAGGGTTCCAAGACCTTGTTCATATGTAAATTTGACAATCCCTAGGGGAATACGCTCTTAAATCTCATCTGATATTTGGTTAAGTCAGTGGACTCGAGCCTGAGGCCACTTGTACAAGAAAAAAAAGTTGAAACCTAAGGACTTTTTAAATTTATCATGACGAGTCTCATCCATAAATCATGAGTTCAAATGTGATCTTAGCCAACAATTCTCCAAAATTACTGTAACTCTATAGGTGGTCATTAAAACTCGAACTTCTCTCACAAAATTTGGGTATTTCTCTCTAAAATTTATGTTTTTCCCCCAAATTGGTCATAGACAAAATATGCAACAACGAATCTCACGAATTCACAACCATAGTGGCCCATACAAGCTCGATGTTTGACCTAGAAGCTATGATACCATAATGTAATGTCCCCTAGTCCAACCAAGGGACATTACGGTGCATAATACTCTTAAAAACGAAATTTTTTCTCACTAATTTAATTTATTTACAATCAACTCATTTCTTGTATCTTTTAGCTACAAATTAAAATAGATTTAGCTATTGTCTATAACCACAAAATGGAAGCATCTACAACATGCTAATAATCAACATAAAATGCATCTAACCAACTCATTACAGTAGCATATAAATCATTCTCATTTACACAGAGTTCATGCACAACAATAACACGTGTAATAATTCAACAACAAGATAAAACACTTATCTTTAAAAATGAATTGTGCAACCAACTACTTGGGACAAATGTTCCACCCAACCATAGATGGATTTTTCCAAATATCAACAACCAGTCACCCCCGAGTTGAGGCTAGCAATCCACAAAAGAGTGTGGTTTCTCACAGTCCACTCATAGCTCATAAAACCTTCAACCCAACATATATTTTCCTAAGACTATCTCAATTTTCCACTAGCTCTCTTCCTCTTGACCTGTCCAACCAAAGGAATGTACCATTCATTTATCAGAGTTAACTCAAAGGATGTACCATCTATTTATCAAGGCTAACCCAATGAATGAGCCATTAGTTTATCAAGGTCTCTCTGGCACAGGAAACTAGTAATCTCTCAGCCAGAAAATCAAGGAAAAATGCTACTGGGAAGACTATCTACAAACTAACATCAACACTTGTTGTTTTAGTGAAACTCACACAAGGGTTCAATCTTCAGGCCTGACAACTTGGATCTTCAATTTTCCAGATTCAATTCACTCCAATTACGCTCCAACATGCTCTAAAATTCACCCTCCATGGTTCCATCAACTTCAAACTATGTTTCTTTCCTAGATAATCATGCATAGTGTACACACATATGCCATACAACGTAAAATAAATCTCCATCGGTATGGGTCTTGATATGTCATATACATGTATCCCTTCCCATAATTTCTTAAATTCATCGATCTATGGCTGGAGGTAGACATTTGTTATCTTCACTTTTCTTCTACCCATGACTATAAGAGCCAACATAATGTGTTCATTATTCATTGAAAACCATATGGGGATATTGATATTGATCACTACCATTGGCCAAACATAATAGTTGGTGTTTTGGAGGGAATACAGATTAACTCCATCCATGGATATGCTCAATCGTAGGCTTTGTACTTTATCCTTGAATTTGTTGGGCATGCATCCTTTATATGCTTCACGACAATTGAATCTACTATGATTCACATAACTCTTGGCTCACTTCTATGTGAGGCATGACACCCCTACAACATGACTAATTGTTTGCAACGAACGAGCCTTTGAATCCTTGGAATTATAGGCATGTGCCTCAATATCGTATGAGGAGAACCATGTGCCTCACCCTTATTTTTTAATTTATGGTACCTATCATGCCCACATTCTGGACATATCTCTTAGTTTGCATATTTTTGTTTTTGTATAGAAAACAATAATTCAGACGTGTGGTATGATATGTACTCAACACCCAACATTTTCAACATTTTCTTTGCCTATGTGAAACTATCAGGCAAGGAATTATCTCTCTCAAGTACCTTATCTTTGAGTAACCTACAATTAGTGGGAAATAGAAATGTACAGTGTCATTAAGCATGCATAAAACAAACCATTTTCTTCCTTCATTGTGTGACAAGATTCCTTAATAAATTAGGGGACTCAATGGTTAGTTACCTAAAAAGTGTCGAGAAACACATGTCTAACATACCATACATTTCTTTCAAGTTGTACAATAACAGTTTTGTCCATATTTGGGTAGACCTTGACCCATGTCCAAAGAGAGGGGTGGTGGAAACAAGTTTTAGGATTTAGAAGAAGGTATCATCGTTATCATCTTCATCCCCTAGTTCATTTTGCTGGAATGCATGTAACAACGATCCCTCCATGGCTTGGGTATCCTATAATAAATCATCCATACCAACCTCTATTTCATTGCCTTCATCCCCAATATGTGAAGAGCTAGTATTACTATAGAGTTTTTGAATTGGTGACTTGGGACGTAGTGGGAATTGAATAGGTGGTTGGTTCAACCATGATCGGTATACTTCCTCTTGAATTTGTGCTTGTTTAATAGTAATCTCGTGACTTGAAATCATAGTGGGGTGCAATGGTAGATGGTATACAAATTGCTCATCACCAAAATCCTAATTGTAAAAAAATTGAACATTGCATTGATAATATTAGTAACATAATGCATTTAGTATGTTAAAACATTATACCAAACATTTTTTAGAAGCACAAATTTTTTTCCCCAACAATAAACATGAAATTAACCACTTTATAAAACAAATGTCGAATTAATAAATACATTTACATTAGTTCCATTGAAAATCCAAAAATACAGTTACTTAATCATCGTTTTCTTAATCCCCAAGGGGTGTCTGCATAAAAGGGATCCAATTCACAGTGTAATATCATTGACCAAGGTTGGTTTCTGGAAGATTGCATGTTATAATTGGTAGGGTAAAGAAGCTTTCCATTTTCATCAAACATATGCTTTCAGTATCTTTCTCATGATAAGAGATTGCAAAATTTTGGGACTGCTAGAGTATCTTGTGCATTCAAACTCGATCTTCAATCATGATCTTACAAAATTCAATGAACAATTATTCAACTACTCCTGCATACATAACATAAATTCAATTAGATAAATAAATTATAAATAAAATCTAGATTTATTACAATCTGTAGGGGAGAACTTGAAGGACTTGCAATGATATGGAATGAGATGGAATCTGAAGAATTGGCTATTTGATATTACAATCCATTTTTCCTACATTTGAGACAAAACCATCATCTTGAGAAGCATAGAACAATCTAACTTGAAATAGAATTTCGAATAAATTTTATAAGTTAACGCTGCACTTCATTATATCATGATATCCTGGTATGTATTGATACCCCAAACATCCCAGTGCTTTAAGTTATGAGAGGCACTGAAGAGTGACCTTCGTTATTGCCTCTGTAAAGCAAAACCTCTGCAAAATTTAACTACAGATGTTTGCATTTTACTTTTGTAAATTAAATTGGCTATCGGTGTGATAGTACTTAAACACCACATCAGTTTTGTACAAACTAGATAGGGTGACTATCCATATTTCGTAAAGTGCATTGATTAAATCAAATTACAAAAACAAAGCTTGCATTTACCATCAATGCGTCAAAATATACAACGAAAAAATGACTCAGTGCATTTTACGTGCACATTGCACTGATGAACTATGTATTGTATAGAACACCGAAAAAGTAAGTTACAAAAAAAGAACACACACATTTATCATCAATGCATTGTAATATACAATGAAAAAATAGAGGGAATTTCAGTTTTTCTAAATGTATGTGTTTATTCATTCTTTCATTATTTTGCCAAAATTTAGAGGGGATATTTGTGTTAGAGAAATTGACCAACAAAGACTTTGGAGTGGATGGATTTTTTTGAAGAGATAATTTTGAAAAGAATCACCGTAGGTGTTGTAACATAGCTCAATTTTTTCATAAAATTTAGAAA
The DNA here is from genome assembly GCA_009831015.1 of Picea engelmannii. Taxonomy (NCBI): domain Eukaryota; kingdom Viridiplantae; phylum Streptophyta; class Pinopsida; order Pinales; family Pinaceae; genus Picea; species Picea engelmannii. The sequence continues at coordinate 281,001 of ML784420.1, forward strand.
TAAATTTTAGGTGTTTAGGTCTTCTTTAAGTTTCTAGTTTTCTTTGTATGCTAGGTGAATAAAATTGGAATAAACATTTAAAATTTTAGAGGTGTTGATTTATTTTCATCTTTTAGTCCATGTGTCGTGTTAGACTATTTAGATTTTATGTTCTATTTTAATTATAAGATTAGTATTTAGTTTTGTTTAAATAAGATGTCATTATTAAATTTTATCACAAAATTTAATAATAAAGTTGATTTTATATAAAGTTTTATTGCATATTGTTTATTTAATAAAGTGCATGTTTCTTGGAAGATATAATCGCACAATTGATACTCTAAATCAATGGTCCAAGATCCATCACCCCCTCCCCCCTCCCCCGTCGCATGTTCGATGGTTAACGGAACGAAGGGAGGTCGTGAAACTCAACTAGAGTTAAATGCCTTTTCACGTGTCTCGCGAATTCCCCCCTGGATTGTGGTTAACCTAACCACACCTAAACCCCCCGCAATAAGTGCTCGATGGACACGTGTCACAAAGGTCATCATCAACTGGTAAAGGTAAAAATGAATTTTATTTACTTTTAATTAAATCCTACCCCAAATTGTTTTTGTCATGTATTCAATTACGTTTTAAGAAAGGAGGTAAAGGTAAAACTGTGGATTATTTGGATTTACGAAGAATTCAAGGACTGGAAAAATACTCTAGCTCCATCCACCATTGTCATTCTAGTTCTATTCCTTTCCCAACTAAATGTCTCTATAGGTAATTCAAAGTCCTTTAAGCTCTCCTAGTTTCATTATTTAAAATGGAATCCTCTCAGCCCACTAAAGTCAAGAAAAATTTAATGATTGAGGATGAAGACTTAGTTGATAAAGACAAGGATATCTTTGATCTGGTCATATCATTCAAGTCTTTTGAATTACACCAGTAGGCTAATCAAAATTTTAGAGATTTGGTTGACCACTATCACATGTGGGAATCTGACTTAGCAAAGTTTTGGGTGCCCCAAGTGTATGCGTTTCCTGACTTTGTGGTCTAGTGCACCTCAAACTACATTTCCTCTAAGAGAGCCATAGTTTCCAAGGATGGCTATGTCCTCATCGAACTAATTCCCCAATCAATTGTTGAAATGTTAAGGTGGCCATTAAATCCTGATAGTGAAATGTTAACTGAATTCATAATGGCCAAATGTTTTAGAATTGAAACACGAGGATAGATTTTTTCTATTATAATCATATTAGTGCAATAATCTTGATGTTCCCATAGATAATGTTGCTATTGAATCTAGTTTTTTTCCTAAAATCCCACGAAATATCATGTCCATGATTTCTGTGATTTTGGGAAAGGTTAATGACCTTGTGGTTGATGAGTTTCTATTGGGGATTATGGTATCATTTTTTCCAATTACAACCAAACCCATGACCAAATTCATTTACACCCAATTCTTATCTGATCAAATACATCATCATCTATCATAATTTGAGTCTCTTAGAAATTTTATATACCAATCTTACCTTGTTCACCTCTTTTTGTTTTTTCAAGCCTTTAATTTTACACATTATGGATTAAAACTTGAAGATGATATTGGTAACCCAACTTCAGTCATTTATTGGACTTCACTGATTAGGAAAAATCTTGTGAATGTTGGATTCTCAAATTATATTGACCAGTTTATGTATAAATATTACTAGATCATATATAATGAAATCCCCCAACATAATCTTCCTTGAATGCAAAAAAATGTTACAATTGAGCCCAGACAAGAAAGTATGAGGCTGTTACATTTTTTAAAATTTCACTGAAATCAAAATCTATGGTTCTGAACTTCGACCTTTTCTCTCACCTATTTTCATGACCCCCATATTCTTTGCACTAGAGTACATTAGACAAATATTAATTTCAAATGATATTCAATTTGTATCAAGGAAATACAAGGTCAATTTTAAATTAAATAAATAAGTGGGACCTTTTATTGTCAATACCATATTAGCATTGTAGGTGGCATCAAATATTCTTTCAGCTATGGTATTTCAATAGGGAGAGACATGGAAGTATGATCCCCATTCTATGATATCCTCAAAAATAATCTCACATGGACAAACCCCTTATCAACATCAACACAAACCACAAGTGGAGTTACTGGAAAACCAGAACAACTGGGAAGATATACAAAACATTTTGCAAATTCATGGTAAAGTAATAGAGCTACCTGCAAAATTTCCAATGACGGAAACCCATCAACAATTTGAAAATACATATAAAATAAAAACTATAGAATCAACTTCAAAGAGTCGAGGGACAGAGGACAAAATATCATCCAAAAAATAGAAAATGGAAGCACTTGATGAAGAGGAAGATACAAAATTACATGAAGAAGTAGCACCAGTAGACAAGGACTTGCTATGATTGTGGAAGTATCGTCATTAGAGAATCCAAAAAATACATAGGGTCAAAGTGAAACGGAATCAGGGAGTACATATCAAGCAAAACAAATCGATCATGTTCATCATTTCATGGATGTTAGGAAAATGGATGCAAAGATAAAAAAGAACATTCTCCCTAAAATATTTGAACATGATACATCTCAAACCAGAATGATATCAAATATGGATTATGAGAAAGGAATATTAAATATAGAAGTGATGAAACCAAATGAATAGAATAAGGTGACAAACATTTATATTGATCTTAATGCAGTGCATCCACTGAATAAATTTGGCTTGCATAGACAAATTGGAGAAATGTTGAATAGAGATGTCATGATAGCAAAACTTGGAATAAAAAGCTTCAAATCATAAATGAGAAACTTGAAACTCAGATTGAAAAAGAGAAATTGGACAACAGAACCAAACAAATAAGAGTAGAAGAGTTGGAGCAATTAAAAACAAAGGACACATAGATTCATGCATTAAAGAGAAGGCTCAAAATTCCACGAATTGAACATGTACGAACTCTAGAGTTGCAGGTGCTCCAAGCAGAAAAAGAAAATCTTTTGAAGAAAATGATTCAGATGGAATCTAGCAAATCAATTTGTATGGAAAGCATATTAAGAGTCTAAGAATTGGGTCATCATTATCTCAATCAATAAAGTCATTAGATGCAACAACTATATTATCCTTAAAGATAAGGATAAGATTATTGAAGAATACCAGAAGATGAAAGCTAAAATGCTAAGAGACATGGAGAAAATTAAGAACAAGTTTTCAGGAAAACCTTATCTATTAGGATCCAGACAAATAATTTGGGATGAAATCATCAGTGAAGTTGGAAAACTTTGGGACTATCTAAAGATAATAGATCATGAAAGGTTATTGACAGATGAAGTAGATGGTGTTATAAAGAAATAATTTCATGAATTAGGAACTAGACCTCAGGTTTCTACTCAAATTATCAAATTCATAAATTCTAGTTCCAGAGAAACATTGACAAAGAAAGGTGTCAAAGACAAAAATACAATGGTTATGGAAACTGAATTTGTTTTTGCAAAGGGGAATCTGATACAACAAGCTCAAAATAAATGCATAATGGTGAACAAAAATGTTGAATCTTTCATAAATAAGTTTGAGAATCTAGTGAAAATGGGGTTACCTTCATCATTGGATGATAAAGGGAAGCTTCTTTCATATGAAAATTACCAAAAACGTTTATTCATTGCTAGAGAAAAAGAAGACAAATTTCAGCCAGTGGCTGATATTTTGAGAGGACAAACCATTGTAGACATTCTCATAGATTATTGCTATCTTATATGGAAAACTAAAAACTTATTTTCAGATCACCCTACATATGAAAAATACATAGAATTGGATATCACATACATGCAGATGAAATCATTCAGTTATCCATTGAATGAACATTGTAATCTTAATCTCATCGAGTCGTTGACAGGATGACTCATCGAAGCAATTGAAGGAAATCAGGAGTTGTCTTCTCCAACTATCATATTTTCTAGAAGTCAAAGATATTGTTGTATTTGAAAAGCTAGGAAAATGGTGTTGGATCATGTTGTCATTGATGCCAATGGTTTGATTGATTGATGTCAAGTGATTAAATGATTGATGTCAAGTGATTAAATGATTGATGTCAATGCATTGATTGATAGGCTTGATTGATTGATGATTGATGAACAATGTATATGTATTTTCCTTGATGAGAATGATAGATGTCAAGTGGAAACCAATCAATGAAGATCGATCAATAAGTTATCCTTGATGAGAATGCATAGATGAAGATGGATCAATGAGTTGTCATTGATATGATGAAGATGGATCAATGAGTGTCATTGATACATGATGCATAGTTGTATTGATCTTATCATGGTTGGTAAGGTGAACAAATGGATGAACTCCAAAGTGGTCCCCATATGGTGAAAKCCCTCATGGGAAKACTCTTTGCRGTTGAGTTATGGTTGAGAGAACCCATGCTTGTATGTGGAATAAAGAGAATAAGATCAATTACATGCAGATGAAATCATTCAGTTATCCATTGAATGAACATTGGAATCTTAATCTCATCGAGTCGTTGACAGGATGACTCATCGAAGCAATTGAAGGAAATCAAGAGTTGTCTTCTCCAACTATCATATTTTCTAGAAGTCAAAGATATTGTTGTATTTGAAAAGCTAGGAAAAGGGTGTTGGATCATGTTGTCATTGGTGCCAATGGTTTGATTGATTGATGTCAAGTGATTAAATGATTGATGTCAATGCATTGATTGATAGGCTTGATTGATTGATGATTGATGAACAATGTATATGTATTTTCCTTGATGAGAATGATAGATGTCAATTGGAAACCAATCAATGAAGATCGATCAATAAGTTATCCTTGATGAGAATGCATAGATGAAGATGGATCAATGAGTTGTCATTGATATGATGAAGATGGATCAATGAGTGTCATTGATACATGATGCATAGTTGTATTGATCTTATCATGGTTCGTAAGGTGCACAAATGGATGAACTTCAAAGTGGTCCCCTTATGGCGAAAGCCCTCATGGGAAGACTCTTTGTGGTTGAGTTATGGTTGAGAGAACCCATGCTTGTATGTGGAATAAAGAGAAGAAGATAAATTATTTTGTTGGTGAAACTATCCTAGATGGATAGTGTTTGTCATGCCATTTCCGGTGGTATGTGGAATGTCACATAACTCCTCACGGTTTCAGAGTTATGGCCCTACGAAGTTGAAGGACCTCCATGTGATGGCTTGAATCCCCATAAGGTCAAAAGAAGTCAAAGTTCTTGAGAAGAAGAAATCATCATTTAAATGATAAAGTAAAGTGACAAAGTCAAGGTGGATTATTTAAATAATAAAGAGAAGTGACAAAATCAAGAAGGAATATTTAATGATAAAGTCTTGGAGAACTTTCTATTTATGGAAAGTGGTTAACCCTAAAATAAGGAAAATATGTTAAGTGACCTAGAGGATGAAAGTATAAATAAGATAGCAATGGTATCTTGCAAAATAATCCCTTATGTGGATCAATGGAGAGCTTCTCGTGAGATTATCTTTTGGAGTGTTGATGGAGAGATTCTTGTGAGAGAATATTTGGTGTGGATCTCTTGAGCATGATTGAACATCTATTATGAGAAAGAGAGTGCGAGGAGGATATCATGGATGCATCAATGTTTCGGCAATATCGGAGATCTTGATGGAAAAAGACTCAGAGTTTCAGAAACCCTAGTTTCTTATGTGTACGTGGGTTGTAATGGGCCAGGGCACGTACATATGCAGGCTGTATGAGGACAGGGCACGTACAGTAGATAAAATCATGGAGATTTGTGTTTAAGATGATGAATGGTTGTTGAAGAATGAAGCAGGTTCTAGATCTACATTCTATGGGCTCGGATATGTCACTGAGACACTGGTATGGTTACATTATTGTCTTGATGGATAGTATTGCTTGTTGTGTTGTGAATGCTTAGGGAATTCTTGGTATGGCTATTGTGATGTGGTTTATGCTGGTTGATGGAGTGAGTAGTACTCTTGTGGTTCAGTTGTGATATGATTGCTATGGTATACTAGTTGCTTATACATTATTGAGTTAGCATTCATATTGATTGGTTGTGGAGCATGCGTAAGCTATTGGACAACTTGGATGTGTTGTGGTCAGTTTAGACAGTGGAAGACAGAAGAAATTATGCTTGCAAGTTGCAGAGGATCTGAGTGTGTGATGAGAAAAGAAAAACCCTAGCTACTCAGAAGTATACACATGTTTCATTGTAGACTGGTCACGTACATACGTGGGTTGTAGTGAGCCAAAGTGCATAAACACGCAGGCTGCATTACTAACAGGTCGCATACCTGTTGCAGATTGATATATGTTGAGGATTGTTGCTGCATCTTAGTTGGTATTGAGGGTGTAAGCTGAGTCTTGCATTATAGAGTTGTTGCTCTTGTAGAGTTGTATTGCATTCAGTTGTTGCTGAAAAACCCCAAGGATTGTTGTTCGTAATAAAAAGAAAATTGTACATACATCTTGTGTTCTTTTTGTTCCTTGTGGTGATGAATTATTGATGATCTATGTTGTTGATATATGTTGCTGATATATGTTCACATCTAACTGGTTATAAACGACAACAATGAGTAATGAGTAAAAGTTGAATGTTAACTATTGAGTTTTGTATAAGAGAGAAGTTTTTGTAAAAAGAGCCCCACACTCATTTATGCCCCCCCTGCTCTAAGTGTGATAGGTGTGTCCAACAAAGGGATCAAATAACCATTTTTGGTTTCAACTTGATTTGTATAAATATCTATGAAAACTCAATGCAAAGGAGAGTTTTGGCCCAAGGAGATCAAATCTTTAATAAAATTTCACAAGTTTGGAGTGATTCAAATTTCTAGGTCTCAGTTCATGTAATTTGATGCAATAGCATTGTGCCTTTAAAATCTAGTCATTTTGATGAGGCCTAGGGGGTCTTTCATTTACTAAGGGAGTTGGTTTCCTAAAGGACTTTGATTGTAAATTCTATGTATTTCCCCAGGTATTATAGGAATTCTAGAATGTGTGAGTTGGATTGTATTACTTAATTATAATCCGATCTTCTTTGGAACAGATCTCGAGAGTTTTGAGTAAGTTAAGAGATCTTAGAATTAAGATGGATCTCATGAGGGTTTTGTGGATCTCAAGGATCCTTAGGGATTTGATTTTGAGATATTTTTGGATCTAAAGGATCCTAAAGATTGATTTAGGGATCATTATTAGGATCTGAACAAATTGTGTTCAGAGTCTTATTGTTTATATTGTGCAATCCTAAGAGGAGTGGAGGAGGGTTGGCCATTATAGTGAGAAATTAGGTGAGGAAGATATTGGATACATTGGGGTAAATCACGCCAGAGAGAGAAAAAGGCCTATTGAATGTAATTTAGGTCAAAGAAGGCTTTGGAAGACTTGTGTAATTTCCATTGTACAGTGTGTGTTAATGGAACAATAAATACTCTATTTCGAGTATAATTGACTGTGGAAATCCTCTGTTTATTGTGGGTGTGTTAAGATCTTTTTGGAATTGGTATTGTAGGTCTCTGAATGTCTGTGGTGATTGGTCGAATAGTTTCAGTCATGATTTTGTGTGTAGGTTCCAAATAAAATAATCTTGACTAAAGGTGGCTTCAATCAAGATTAAAGGAGAATTGATCAAGTGATCATTGATCAAATCCATGATCAATGATCCATATGAGAATAAGAAACTATGCACCAGTAGTGAGGGAAGTAGTCTAAATCATCCAAATGCTGAAGAAAAGCTACAAGAATTGCTAAGATTTTAATATGGTGTTAGATGGAAGTTGGGTTGTTTGTGATTGTCGGATCGAGCCAATAATGACTCAGGGTTGTAAATATGGATAGTGAAGTTATATACACTAGTCCAAGTGTAGGATAGGTACGACTGTTTGATCATTATAGGAGAGGATAAATCAATGGTGGATAAATACTTCACAATTGAAAGTGCCTGCAAGTTAACAACAAGACCAAGTTGCGAAATAATCTGGATCGTCGATGATCGAGCCATACACCATCTCCATATATTCTCACATTCCATCAAATCATTATTGAACCACCTTATTGGAAATGTGAAATGAATGAGGTTTGTTCATCTCATATGATATTCAGTAATATAGTGGACTTGTAAACTTGATCATCCATCCGAAGAGTTGATCAACGAATGAGGAGAAGCGTGCATTGGTAAGGTGAGAGAAAATTAATCAGAAAGGACCTATCCATGTAGTGGTTTGAAAAATACCACCAAGGACACATGGAAGGAAAATCTATGAACACAGATGTCCTCATGGTGGGTTTTAAAATCATTATTCAATCATCCGTGTAGGTAGAAACAAATACCATGAATGGTAAGTGGTAAACCTGTGCGTATTGATAAGTCCTTGGTTATATTTCGAGGTTCTATTGCATAAAAGGGACAATAAAGGAGATTTGTTCCTTTATGTTTAATAATTTGGTCATGGCGTTGAGGTTCTATTGAGAGGCTATAATAAATATAACTCTTTACACCATAGTTTCAAAGAACGCACTGGAAAATGGATCTATTGAAAGATTAGAGAACACAGGGAAAGCAAGGAATGAAATGAAGACTTGATCCATAAATGTGATCGAATAAAGGTTATGATGAAGAATTGTTATCATAGATAAACTTAATAGAAGATTTGGTGAAGGGTCTATGTATTTGGAGTAGGCATATACAAACTGACAGAGAAAAGATCCTTGGAGAGTTCCTTTGAGAACTTATAGAGCATCTTGTGGAATGAGAGGTTTCATAACTATGGGTAAATGATGGATTGGGTAGGGGGTGTGATTACATCAAGTGGTATGAGATATTGGAATTATCTTGGAATGGAGAATCTACTTTTGAAGATAAATCCAAAATAGGAATTGGAATTTCTTTTGTTGATCACAAGAGTCATTGTAGAGAATTGAAGAGAATTGGTATGATTCTATTGAGGAAAAGTTCACAATAGGTGTGATATTAAGGAATTTGATTTAGAGGAAATGGAAAAAGAAGGAATGCTGGGAAAAATATCTTGGCACAAATCTTATAAGATTCAATATGATGTTTTTATGCTAACTATGGTATAAAATATTGTGTTTGCAGGTTGAAGCAGACAACAAAGGAATTGTAGTAGAGAAGGATGATGGATAGAAGCTATTATAGTAGTGAAGATGTGACAAATAAAAAGGGAGCAAGCAAAGCTCTTAAGTGAAGGAAGTTGTGACAAGACCCAACAAAAAATTAAAATTATTGAATGAGAGAGAACAAGTGCAGTTCTTACGAAGGTGAGAAGTTGAAGATGCAGAATACTAACAGTTTTGGAAGTTGAGGAGAAGATGTTCTCAAAGAAAGTTTCTACTACAGAGAACCAAGAGGATGGATTGTTAAAGTAACAAGTAGCAGAATTGCTATAGAGATGGGAAAGGCTTGTTGCAACTCATGAGTGGAAAAGGAGAGTTGACAAAAGAAAGAGGTGAAGGTGACTATTGATTTTCATCTAAAGGGTTCAAAGAGAGGTCACAATCAAGTGGAAAGGAATGCCAAAGCAGTTGGCATGAAGAGGATGAGTGATGAAGAATTTGAGAGAGAAATGGTTGAGTTGAAGGTACACCTTAATGTGATAATGGAAGTGCTACAAGAGTATGAGGAGGACCAGAGATATGGCTGGAGAATGAATAAGAAGAAAGTGAGATGGAATTCCCTACAAGTAAAGCTAAGGAACAGGATGAGTGTCAAACTGAGGCCATTGACTGAAGGAAAAGTTCAATATTTTGAACCAGAGCGGGGAGACAAAGGGTGATGTTGAGAGGAGACCTATTGAGAGTCTCACAAACTCCTTGGAGAGTGAACATGAGAGACTTGTAGGAAGTCTCATGAGCTCTTTGGAGAGTTCAGGTTAGCAAGTGGATATGCTGACAGGGAAATCAAAGGAGTCTAGAGAGCCTAATATTTTTAGATCTAACATTGTGTATGTGCTTGCAGGAATAGTAGGTGGTGGGTCACTTGAAGTTATCAAAAATAAGAAGGAATAAAAAGAAATGTATCAAAACATTCTAGTGGAGGATGAGGCCACAATGTCTCATGAAGACAGCCAAAAGGGATCCCATACACATTTTTCCAAATATATTGTTGAAGGACATCTGTAGAAATATGTTGTTGAAGAAAACAAAGAAGAAGAATTGGCTCATGGAGATAGCCAAGAGAAGGATGAAAATAAGCATTTAGATGATGTGCTTACTGAATGGGATGAAGAAATTGAGATGTTGGAAAGAATGTTGAGGAAACCCAAGTCAGAAGGAGAAGAAAGTACATCTAGAGAGAAAACATGTTCACATGTGCCTAGCAGTGAAGAAGAAACTATTTTAGCAACTCATGAGGCAGAGGTAAAATTTAATTTTAAAATTAAATTGGAAAATGTAGGTACAAAAGGTGAAGAACATGAAAATGTGATTAGAGAAATAAAATATCAATTATTTCTTGAAGATAATCTTCAAGAAAAACATTCAGAGTTGATAAATTTTGAGGATGAGATGAGATTTATGGGGGAATGGTTGGCTAAGGGTAAAAATGATGAAGACTACAAAGAATTTGCAGACCCAATTTATTCTAAGGAGAAAATTGGAATACCTTATAGCAGGGGAATATATGCAAAGGAGAGAAATAATCTTGAATATATAAAGGAAGAAGAAGTGCAACAGGTAGTCAATCACAACAACAATAAATTTCAACAAGTTTGCAACAATGTTATGTACCGACTAGAGGACAAACTGGACATAGATATTAAGATGATGAGGATGGTGTTGATGAAAGTGTCTCATAAGAGACATGATGAAGTGAAGAAGATAGTCAACAACAAACTGCAAATGACTGTACAATTTTGCGGGTTCGACACCGGGATATCCCCTAACCTCTTCGAATTTTCCATGTTTTCCCAACCAATTGGGATAGGGCGTGACTTGATATAGTCCACTTACTTAAGTTTTGAAATATGCTAGTGCACAGGGGTCATACCAGGTCGCACGACCGTACAGACAGAGGCATGGAAAACAAGACGTTTTTCCATTAATTTATTGAAGGTGAAGGCACATAAATTGAGACAGAATTTATCTTGGGCCTGAAAGTGCCAGACTCAGATTGAAGCATGGAGATGGTAATTTTTGGATAATTCGACGCCAAAAATTCAGTGGTGTTTTTTGTTTTCTGATCTGAGCAAAGATTCTGCAGATTAACTCCAGAATGAGGTATAGTTATGTATTTTTCCAAAAAAATTTGTTGAGTTAATAAAAATGCCTACCCATTTGAGAGAAGGACCCGGAGACGCAGTACACAAAGGAAGAACTCTGTTAACAAGTTTTAATGTTCATATCGGATTCTTATGTCTCTTTATCATTGATCTTTCCTTCTTTATGGTGCATTTCAGTTTATGCTCATTTAATACAATTCTTTAATAAGTCGCATTGATGAAAAGATCATGGATCATGTTGGTATCAGAGTAGTCATCTTTGACTTGAATTGTTGAGTGTGAATGCTTACTAGGGCCAAGCATAAAAAGGGTGAAGGAACACTTAATACTTTCAACCCCGAAGTTGGTTTTGCATCCCAAAGGAAGAAAATGGATGAGGACAAGCATGATGAACAGAAGAAAAAATTTCACATGGTCTTCTATCGCATGTCAGATATGGTCAAGAAAATGTATGGAGATTACGAGAAGAGAATGACAAAGAAAGGGAAGAAAAAGGAAGCATCAATGGATGAAAATGCTTTAGTGAATAAAGGGGGTGGAGGAGACCCTCCTAAGCCTCCATCTTCACCATCGATTTCTAGCTCTTCTTCCTCTGATCATTCTCATCGTTCTCATCATTCTAGCCATAAATATTCTTTTAAGAAACTATTATTAAAGCTTGATGTGAAATTTGATTTACCTATGTTTAATGGAGATGCTAATCCTGAAAAGGTAGATAATTGGATCCGATAGGTTGAAGTATATTGTCGTGTACAATATATTGATGAAGAGGAAGTGAAAGTGAAATTAGCCTCTCTTTGGTTGGAAGGAACGACTTTCATATGGTGGGAGACCAACCTTCAGGACAAAAGTAAGTGTGATAATATTCTTTCCTCATGGTCAGAATTTAAATCAGCAATAAAGAAGCAATTTTATCCATTGGGTTATTTACATAAAGCAATGATTGAATGGAAAACTTCAAGACAAATTAAAGGTCAAATTGTGCATAGTTTCACGGAGGAATTTAGGAAGAAAGCACCTACACTAAACATTTCTTTAGATTCTTATGAAACTCTAATGAATTATATTGGCACACTTCATAGTTAAATTCATCATACTTTACTATTGTTTAACCCCACCAATCTTGAAGAAGTTTTTGTGCAAGCCACTCACCTTGAAAGCATAGGTAAGAATGGACAGGAGGAAAACCCATTCAAGCATTCTGGAGGATAGATGCAGCAAAGCAGGAAGGAAAAACCTCTTGCAGCCATTGCGAGAAAACTGGTCATGATAGCAAATATTTTTGGCAACTACATCCAGAGTTAAGGCCAAAGTAGTTTGGTGGAAGGGGGAAGACAAAGACCATTTCTACAGTACAACATGATCTTGGTTCCGATTCAGGTGACAAAGAAATGATCGCAGCAGTTGGGATGCAAGGTAAAGATTATTTTTATGCATGTTCAAGTTATTTAAATGAATCACATGATGATGATAAAAGGAGAAGTACATTATTCCACATAAGAGTTATATCCAAACATATGAAGATAGACACATTATTTGGTTCGGGTTCCCAAGTTAATTTAATATCAAAGATACTTGTTAAGAAATTGGAATTAACCACAAGACCTCACCAAAAACCTTACCCTCTTGGTTGGGTATCTGATAAAGCAAAGTTAAATCTCACTAAATAGTGTAGGTTGAGGTTTGCTATTTCTTCTAAGATGATAGATGAAGTGGATCTAGATGTGGTTTCTTTTGATGCATGTGGTATTGTATTAGGGAGTCCCTATTTTTGTGATAGGAAATATATCTTCTTTTGAAAGGAAAACAAATACCATCTTATAAAATATGGAGTGGAATACATCATTAAATCTCACGACATAAAGGACAAATAAATACTTGTTAGTTCAGGCCAGGCAAAAAGAATTATAAATGCTAACAAGAATCTTGCACTCATAATTGTAGGAGTAGAATTCCCTAATAAGTCTAATCTTTCTAATGCTCTTGATCCTTTACATGAGAATGGATTGTTTGAGATGAGACGAGTCTTTTAGTGGGAAGGTATCCATCAGAAGGCCTTAAATACATTAAAGATCGACATCACACCAATGATATCCTTACCCGACCTTCTGCAATCATGCAAAATTGAGACCAGTTCCATCACTTATGTCATGAGTACAAACATTCTTTTTAGATCTCCTGGTATTACATCTATTATTTTGAAGAATGTGCCCTTAGCTTATATCAGGAATGTTTAATGGTATGCTATTGATGAAATATTCAAAGATGTATGTGGGATCTTCTGGGGTTTGCAGGTGAAGAGGTTTTGTTTGCAGGACAACTTACTCCACCATTTGAGTAAGTCTTGATTTCCTTCCTACAGGGAAGTGCATGTAATTGAAGAAGCCCATGTTTCATTTGAACTTGGGCATTTGGGAATTATAGTGTATTTGCAGGGATGGCATTTGCCTCTAAGGAAATTATTTGTAACCACTATTGTAAAGGAATGCATGTTGTACTTTTGTAAGCCCACTATTGAAAGGCCAGGGTTGTACACACCACTTCCTATTTCCTCTTATCCTTGTGAAAGTTTTTCATGGGATGTTGTAAGGGGATTACCCATGTCTAGTATGAGTCATGTCTACTTGTGTGTACTAGTGGATAGGTTATGTGACAAACAAGTTGCTCTTTTATTCTCCCAGTATGTAGGGGTCCATTTCAGGTTGTCCACATTCATTATCTTCGGTCGATAGTATCGATTTTTAGGAGAATATTGGACAAACTTGTGGAAGCTCATGGACACTAAGATGGGGAGGAGCATAGATTTCCATCCATAGGCTGACAGAAAGACAAAAGTGGTAAGTAATACAATGGTCCAGTTTCTTCAAGGAGATTGAAGCCAACATCCTAATTCATGGAATGATAAATTATCTTATGTTCAGCCTATGTATAATCAAGTCATGTACTCTTTCACTCAAAATTCGCTAGTTGAGACTTGTCTTGGGCATCTACCTAAGATCCCCTTTGACTTGTTAAATGGGAAAGATTCCAAGGAGAGAAATGCAACCCGCAAGTTCATTCGGAGGATTCAACAAGTCAACCAAGTAGTCAAAGACAAGATGAAGGAAGATGACATCCTAGATCAAAGACTGAGGAATTCACACAAGAATGCCATTACTTATCTTCGAGTACGCCTAAAGGGTACATAGCCCAGTAAGGCATGGTGGATGGAGGGAAAGAGTGAGGGAGAAATTCCCTCACTTATATGTTGATTGATAAAGGCTTTTGGTGGTCAAAAATCTTTCAGTGGGAAGGTGTGATCCAAAAAGGATCCAGAGAATTCTAAGGATATCTCAGCATTCGCAAAAGCACCTCAAGAAGCTCAGAATGGCCTCATGAGACAGAGAAAGGGAAAAAGTTCAAAGTCCTCAAAACTTAGTGAAATTGGCATCATCGATAAGATCACGTTGCAATATTTCCAACGACGTAAACAACTCATCAAACGAAGTTACGGATCGAAAGATATTCGCGGTTAAAGTTTTGGTCAACCTAGCCTAGTCAGTAGGGATGAATCAACATCCGTACAACTAACGTCAACTTCCGTACATGGTACATGGAAGTTCTTACAGCCACGTGGAATACTGTACAACCACCCGACAAGATGACGTTGCATGACTATGCAAAGTGGTGATGTGGGCCAAGGAAAGGCTGCCACATGGCCCAATCATGGGCTGCCACATGATAGTGTGAAAATTCACAAAGTCTCCCAACAACCGAATTTAAAAAAAAAAATGGGCAGGGTTGGCTGGCGCCAACCCCCAATCCGCCACATTTGGTACCAATCTTCCACAATTGGTAGTAATCCTGCCATATTTGGTTGGTTTGAACCATATAACCACCAGACGTAACACCATCGCCAGAATTAGCGAAGGATCCCACGAAGCAATGTAACAACATACATACATACATACATACATACATACATACATACATACATACATATATATATATATATATATATATATATATAGCCAACGAAGTACTAAAAAGGGAGTTCGCGGGTTTGACCCTGGGATCTCCCCTAACCTCTCCGACTTTGCCATGTCCACCCAACCAATTGGGATAGGGTGTGACTTGGTATAGTCCACCTAAAATTTTACTTAAGTTTTGAAATCCACCAGTGCACGGGTGTCAGACCAGGGTGTGCGACCGTATGGATGGAGGCACGAAAAACGAGACATTTTTCCATTAATTTATTGTAGGTGTAGGCACAGAAACCGAGACACAATTTCTCATGGGCCTGGAAATGCCAGACTCAGATTGAAACGTGGAGATAGTCATTTTTGGGTAATTTGACGCCAAAAATTTAGTGGAGTTGTTTGTTTTATGATTTGAGAAAATATTCTACATATTAAATCAAGAATGAGGTATACTTATGTATTTTTCTAAATTCTTTTACTGAGTTAATAAAAAGGCCTACCCATTTGAGATTAGGACCCGGAGACGTAGTCCACCAGGGACGAAATCAGTTAACAAGTTTTTGTGTTCAAATCTGATGCTTATGTCTCTTTATCATTGAGCTTTCCTTCTTTATGGTGCATTTCAGTTTATGCTCATTTAATACAATTCTTTAATAAGTCACATTGATGAAAATATGTCGGATCACCTAGGGGGTCTTTCATTTACTAAGGGAGTTGGTTCCCTAAAGGAGTTTGACTATAAATTCTATGTATTTTCCTAATTTTTATAGGAATTATAGAATGTGTGATTTAGATTGTATTATTTAATTATAATTAGATATGCTTTGGAAGAGATCTCGAGATTTTTGAGTAAGTTAAGATGTCACACATCCACTACAACAACTAAGATTTTTTTTTTTTTTTGGGGGGGGTCTTTTCTGCAAGGGACAGAATCCCTGAATTTCTATGGGGCCTAGCGTAGACCATCCCTTCCCTTATCCTCCTCCATGTGATCATTGTCTATGACCATAGGCCTTACCAAAAAGGCGCTTCTGTCTTTCGTGACTTGGGGAATCACGATGCAAGCGTTCCCCTATTCTCTGTCTTTCAAAATGCCGAAACCTGAAAGGGTCTAACAGATCCTTAGCTCCTCCCTTGGGTCGCTTTTCATACGACTGGTCCTATGACCCGGTGCTATTCCTCTAAATTCTTTCGGGGTTTCGCGATTCGGGGAATCGCGATACAAGAATTCCTCCTTTCCCTTTCGAATCCCCGAAACCCGAAAGCCCGGTATCATCCGGATCTATGGTCCAGATCGTCAACTTGATCAATGACCTAGATTAAATCCCAACATTCTACCTTTCACGATTTCTGGCAAGGTCTTCACTCCTATTCGTCTGATGTCCAAAACCCCGGTGGCCTTAGATATTCGCCACGCGTCCCTACAAATGGGTAGTCCAGATTCTTTCGGGACTCCTCCTTCCTACCACAAGACCCTATCCAGTGACCTAGGGCTCATTCGGAGAGTGCATTGGGGTTTTGCGTACTGGGATTTCATGAGTGGTGAAGACGAGGGGTCTTTCCCTTGTGTTTCCCGGGTGCCGAAATGCCAAAACCTATTCACGCTAAACTGATTTGGAGTTTCACATATCAGGATTTCGCGACTGGTGAATACGAGGGAACTTTCCCTTGGGTTTCCCGAGTGCCAAAACGCCAAAACCTATTCACGCTAAACTGATTCGGGGTTTCACATATCCGGATTTTGCGACTGGCGAATACGAGGGAACTTGCCCTTGGGTTTCCGAGGAGTCGAAACACCAAAACCTATTCATGCTAAACCGATTCGGGGTTTCGCATATCAGGATTTCGTGACTGGAAAATACAAGGGAACTTTCCCTTGGGTTTCCCGGGTGCCAAAATGCCAAAACCTATTCACGCTAAAACGATTTGGGGTTTCTCATATTGGGATTTCGCGATTGGAAAATATGAGGGAACTTGCCCTTGGGTTTCCCGGGTGCCGAAACACCGAAACCTATTCACGCCAAACCAATTCGGGGTTTCGCATATCGGGATTTCACGACTGGTGAATACAAGGGAACTTGCCCTTGGGTTTCTCGAGAACCGACACGCCGAAAACCTGAGAGAACCACTCTCTCTTGTACAAGGTTTCCAGACTCAAATCACATGATCCTTTAGCGGGTTCTTGGTTAATTATCCCTAGGCTTGGTGACCTAACTGAAAATCTTTCCTAAATCACCGAGCTATGGACTCTGTGACAGGGGTGAAGTAAACTCGTGGGTTTACTAAAATGATAGTCTTTTCAAGGAACTCACTCCGGCTCTGGAATGCAAGGGAACTTCTCGGGAGGAGGTGCTTTTGGGAAATCAAACTAGGACATAGAGTGAGTCAAGTAGATGGAACGAATCTCAAGGGAATGGACTTGTATTCTGAACTTATTCATTCTATACATAAACCAATTATCGTCGTATAAGTATAAGCATGCATCCGTTATTTCCGATCAAAACACCAGGCAAACACTTCTATGCAGAAACCATTTATGAGTGTACAAACATGAACATGCATCTAGAATATTCAATTCAAGATACAAGATATAAACACTTATCAGAAACACCAGGTGTGACGTGACTACTGAGAGGGGTGCTCGTTTCCACCCAACCGTAGGCTCAGTGACTCTAAGCTAGACCACGATGCTCGAGATTCAGTATCCTACTTCCAGCTCAATGGAAGTCAAGGACGAAGGTTACTCTCCTTCTTCTTTGTTCATAACTCCCTGTATTTCTCAAGTTTCTCTCAGTTCTCTTCCGCAATCTCCGTCGCGTGTGTTCTCCTCCCTCCTTTCTTTACCACACTTCCTCTCTTGCCTTTTCTCTACAAGATTGCGTGTGGCATAAATTTCCCCATCCGTGGTCAGGTATGGGAGCTGTTATGGATGGGAGGTTCACCCCCATCCCCTCATTAACTCTTGAGGAGCCTCCCCACCTACCAATCTGACAGGAAATCCATTCCAGGTTCAGAGAGATGCTTTGATCTTTGAGGAAGTAAAAACCAGTACGGTACTGGCCCGGTGCAAGTTAACGCAACCATTCCAGGTCCCTTCCACCACCTCTCATTAGCCATCGTGGTCTCTTTTAGCACATCCCCCTCCCAATAGTCATGCAACACATAATCATAACATAATTTACATTCATCGACCTTTTATACAAAGTTCCGTCAAATCAAACATTTACATCTTTGAGTTTTCCATAGTTCTTAGCCAATATAGTTATTTTTACAGACTGGGGGAAACAAGGTGTTACAATTCCCTCGCCCTTAAAGGAACATTGTCCTCAATGTTCTATCTATCAATATGATGTGTATGTATAGAATTAAATAAAATCGGATATGCATGTTTCATGGCATCTTCCATTTCCCATGTAGCCTTATCTGGGCCAAAATGTTTCCACTGCACCTTGACCTGTGCAATGGTCCGGTTCCTGTGTGGGGTTTCCTTTCTGTCCAGTATGCATTGAGGTTTTGGTAGGAATTCTCCCTCCGGTTCCACCTGGATCACAGACCAGTCAATTATATGATTAGAATCATGTACATATTTCTTCAATAATGAAACATGGAAAACATTATGTGCTTTTACTGTGGGAGGAAGTGCTAGCCCATAGGCTACAGGTCCCACTCTATCTAGAACTTCAAAGGGTCCACAATATCGATGTGCCAACTTGGCACAAGATCCCATCCTCAGGGAACTCTTCCTGGGCCTAACTCTGAGATATACGTGGTCTCCCATCTTTAATTCTCTTGGAGTTCTCTTTCGGTTGGCATAACTTTTCTGTCTATTCTGAGCAACCTTCATATTCTTTTTTATTTGAATCACTTGTTGTTCCATTTATTTCAGCATGTCGGGTCCAATAGTAATTCTGTTTACGAGATTACTCCAACTAACTGGAGTGTTGCACAGTCTACCATAGAGGACTTCGAAAGGACTCGTCTTTAGGGATTCTTGGTAGTCGTTGTTGTAGGCGAATTCCACCAGTGGCAGGTAATCTTCCCACTTCTTGGGTTGATAAATTACATGCATTCTTAGCATGTCTTCCAATATTTGGTTCACTCTTTCTTCCTATCCATCAGTTTGAGGATGATAGGCTGTGCTAAATAGTAATTTGGTCTCCAGACCAACCATCAAGGATTTCCAAAAGTTGGAAGTAAATTTCGTGTCTCTGTCAGACACGATCTCTTTAGGCATACCATGTAGTCTGAATATCTCCTTCATGAATATGCTGGCGATATATATTTCCTTGCAAGTCGATTTGACAGGGATAAAATGGGTGGACTTGCTCAATTTATCCACCACCACCATGATGGTGTCATTCTTCCTGGTCGAGGTTGGTAATCCGGTGATGAAATCCATGGAAATGGTTTTCCATTTCCATTCCGGGATTGGTAGAGGTTGTAATAATCCAGTTAGGTGTCGGTGTTCTACTTTAACCTGTTGGCATTCTAGACACTTAGCTAAATAGTTAGCTATGTCTTTCTTTAACCTAGGCGAATAGAATTGTTTCCTAGTGGTCGTGATCATCTTCTGATATCCCGGGTGACTAGTATATGGTCTTTTATGTAGTTCATCCATTATGAACCTCTTCAAGTTGTCACAATCTAGAATATACAATCTATTTCTGTAAGTTAGCATACCTCCATCTATCATCTGGTAGCCTTCATACTTTATCCCTGTGGGTTCTTTCTCCAGGTACGAGGTCACGATCTGGAAGAATGTGTCTGTTTCTTGTGCATTTATGACTCTTTCTTTGACATTCGTCTTGTAGGTGCTTACCGCTACTAGGTGAATTGTTTTCATACTTCTGCTAAGGGCATCAACCACCTTATTTTCCTTTCCTTTAACATGTTTGATTTCAAAATCAAACTCACTAAGGAGGGCCATCCACCTAGCTTGTCTAGCATTGAGCTTGGGTTGGTCAAACAGATATCATAATCCACAGTGGTCTGTCCTGAGTACGAATTTACTTCCCAGGAGGTAATGCCTCCACATTTTCAAGGCATGCACTATGGCGGCCAGCTCTAGATCATGGGTCACATAGTTGGCTTTGTGCTCATTCAATTTTCGGGATTCATAGCAGACTACACTTCCCTCTTGCATAAGGACTCATTCGAGCCCTTCCTTGCAGGCATCTGTGCACACTAGGAAGTCAGCTTTGGGATCGACGATATTCAACACGGGTGCATGGGTTAGTAGATGTTTTAGGGACTGAAACCTTTCTGCACATTTTGGGGTCCAAAGGAATTTAACTCCCCTTTTGTGGAGGGCAGTGATTGGACAACCAATCTTGGAGAATCCTTTTATAAATCTCCTATAGTATCCTGCTAAGCCCATAAAGGATCTGATATCTGAAACGTCCTTTGGGGTAGGCCATTCCATGATAGACCTGATCTTGTAAGGGTCTACTGCTACTCCCTCTTCAGATATGACATGGCCCAAGTAATGTATTTGCTTCTAGAAAAAGTCGCACTTGCTAAATTTGGCATAGAGCTGATGTTCTCTTAGCACTTGAAGCACAAGTCTAAGATGTTCCTCATGTTCCTCTCTATTCTTGGAGTAAATTAATATATCATCAATAAAAACCAGTACAAATTTGTCTAGGAATTTGCTGAGCACATTGTTCATCAAGCACATAAAAGTGGCAGGGGCATTGGTCAATCCAAATGGTACTACCAAAAACTCATAGTGACCATATCTCATCATGAAGGTAGTTTTGTGGATGTCTTCACCCTTGATTTGGACTTGATGGTATCCATATCTCAAGTCAATATTTGAGAAGATGGAAGCACCTCCCAATTGATCGAACAAGTCATTGATCCTAGGTAAGGGGTACTTTTTCTTTATGGTTACCTTATTGAGTTGTCTATAATCTATGCATAGTCGGAGGGTAACATCTTTCTTCTTCAAAAACAAAATTGGTGCTCCCCATGGGGACATGTTGGGTCAGATATAGCCTTTGTCCATCATTTCCTTTAGTTGTATTTTAAGCTCAACTAGTTCGGGTGTTCTCATTCTATAGGGTGTCCTAGACATTGGCACCACTCCTGGTGAAAGTTCTATCGAGATGTCAATATCCCTTATCGGAGGTAAACCCAATACCTCTTCTGGAAATACATCTCTATATTATCTTATTGTGGGGTGATCTTCGAGGCTGGGTTTGTCATCTTCAATTGATTCCAATACCTGTATCGCATATAGTGGACACCCCTTTCTGCAATACTTTCTCATTTGAAGAGTTGATATTCGTCTCACCAAGATAGGTTTTTGGATCCCTTGAAGGGTTATCCTTCTTCCTTCTTCACTTACACATTCTAAGGTTTTATGGTAACGGTCCAATCTGTCTTTATATGTGGCTAGCCATTCCATACCAATCAATGGGTCATATGATCCTAGGGGTAATACGTTAAGGGTTGCTTGGGTGGGAAATTCACCCATAGTGAATTGGCAATATGGTATGACCTCCA
Source organism: Picea engelmannii (assembly GCA_009831015.1). NCBI lineage: Eukaryota > Viridiplantae > Streptophyta > Pinopsida > Pinales > Pinaceae > Picea > Picea engelmannii. Next base: position 302,691 of record ML784420.1, read on the forward strand.
TTACTTTTCGTTTGGTGCTGGTGGCTAACTATACCAACCATGGCTTGGCGTGTTTATGTGGATATAATTTACACTTATCAACAACCTCAGGGGATATATAACTCAAATTTGAACCAGGGTCAATTAGAATAGACACTAGATGGTTGGTGATCATACCTTCCATCTCCACCACTGAAGCTTGGTGGTCAGATTGTTTATTATCCAAGGCTTCATAAATTTGTGGCACACTCCTGGCCATGTCATTGACGGTGGTAGCTTCTTGAACGTTGTAAATTCTCTGACTATTCTGTTGTCGGTGCAGGAAGTCCCTCAGTAGATGTTCTTCTCCACAACCCAAACATTTCAAGGGTTCTTTCTTTGGGTTATCAATCTTTCCTAGGGTAGATCCAAAAAGTTTATTTCTGCTCTGGGAGGGGAAATTCTGTTGGTGTACACTTCGAGTTGGGAAGATCATCCTTGAGTCTTTTTTATAGTTTTTAAATCTTGGGGATTTAAACCCCTTTTTCTGGAATCCTGAACTATTCTTCTGCTTCCAGCCTTCAAGAGGTTCAGTCCGATGTCGAAGATGTTCATAGCAATATCTTGCCTTTCAGATAGTGTCTTCTAGGGTCTTCGGCTCGTCAAACTCAATCTTGTTCTGATAGTCCTTAGGTAGTCCACTAATGAATCGTTGCACCTTTTCCTTTTCTTGTTTTATATAGGGTACGTACCTCAGCAACTCGAGGAATATGGTGACATATTCCTCTATGGTGCGTTGCCCTAGCTTGAGTTCATAGAATTCTTTAGTCTTTTCATCGAAATAATTTTTCGACATATACTTCTTCCTGAAGTATTTCTCAAACCATTCCCAAGATAGGTCTTCTTCGTGAATCCCTTTCACATTCTTAAGGTCTTCCCACCAAATGGAAGCCTTTCCATTCAAGTTGAAAGTGGCTACTCGGGCCTTCAAGTCTTCCGAGAAGTCATGGACTCTGAAATACTTCTTTAGTCCAAGCAGCCAAGCCTCCGCTTCCTCTCCCTTCTTTATTTCACCGTCAAAAGAGGGTGGTTTGGCCTTTTTGAATTCTTCGAGATTATGATTTTTGGAATGATTTCGCTTCTTTCGTTTTCTTCGGGAGTAAGAACTAGTTCTTATACTAGAAGATCCCTCCAAGTCGCTAGTTTCCTTTCCATAGGAATCGTCTGATGCGTGTCCCTTATCTATGGGGTGGACCTTTCTCGAGGTGCGCTTCCCAGTGTGGCCACTTAAAAGACCATGTTTTTGTATCTCAGGGGGGCTTCGACTTTTCTTTGTCTGTCGTTGGTCCGCGTGACTAGTGTCAGGTCCATGCTGCAATTGTCTTTGTATGTCAGATAAGTTCTGTAGCAAGACTGCATTAATCTTTGTTTTCTTTTCTTGCTCTTTTATCAACCTCTCATTGTCGGCCTTGCAGCTCTGTAGTTCGACCATGAGGCTCCTTACAGTCTCAGCTAGATCTGGAGGGGTCTCCACTACTCTCCTTTCATTAGACTCTTCATCTCTATTATGGTAGCCATCCCCCACTTCATGGTGCGTCACCATTCTATGCATCTGCAGTTTCCTACGGTTGATCGTCCGCTTGTTGTGCAGGAAAAACACTTGTTGTTAGTCAACATTATATTCATTCACAATCAACGCATAATTCATATTTTTCAAATGCATACACACAATAGGAAATTTTCATTCTTAACTTCGGATTTTGATAAAGGGGCTTAAGGTAGAGGGTTACTTCTTTTAAGAGTACTTCAAATGGAGTTTCTGCGCAACTCATTCATGAGCCCAAGCAGGCCAAGTGTTGTAACCATGATTTGATACCAATTTCTCACACATCCACTACGACAACTAAGATTTTCTTCTTTTTTTATGGGTCTTTTCTGCGAGGAACAAAATCCATGAATTTCTATGGGGCCTAGCACAGATCATCCCTTCCATTATTCTCCTCCATGTGATCATTGGCTATGACCACAGGCCTTACCAAAAAGGTGCTTTCAGCTTTCATGATTCAGGGAATCGTGATGCAAGTGTTCCCCTGTTCTCTGTATTTTGAAATGCCGAAACCTGAAAGGGTCTAATAGATCCTTAGCTCCTCCCTTGGGTCACTTTTCATACAACCGGTCCTATGACCAAGTGCTATTCCTCTAAATTCTTTCGAGGTTTCACGATTCAGGGAATCGCGATGCAAGCGTTCCTCCTTTCCCTTTCGAATCCTCAGAACCTGAAAGCCTGGTATCATCCAGATCTATGGTCCATATAGTCGACTTGATCAACAGCCCAGATTAAATACTGACATTCTACCTTTCGGGATTTCTGGCGAGGTCTTCACTCCTATTCCTCTGATGTCTAGAACCCCGGTGGCCTTAGATCTTCGCCACGCATCCCTACAAATGGGCAGTCTAGATTCTTTCGGGACTCCTCCTTCCTACCACAAGACCTTGTCCGGTGACCTAGGGCTCATTCGCAGAGCGCATCGAGGTTTCGCGTACCAGGATTTCGCGACTGGCGAAGACGAGGGGTCTTTCCCTTGGGTTTCCTGGGTGCCTAAACGCCAAAACCTATTCACACTAAACCAATTCGGGGTTTCGCATATTGGGATTTCACAACTGGCGAATATGAGGGAACTTTCCCTTGGGTTTCCCGGGTGTCGAAACGCCGAAACCTATTCACGCTAAACCGACTCGGGGTTTTGCATATCGGGATTTCGCGACTGGCGAATATGAGGGAAATTTCCCTTGGGTTTCCTGGGTGCCGAAACGCTGAAACCTATTCACGCTAAACCGATTCGGGATTTCGCGACTAGCAAATACGAGGGAACTTGCCCTTGGGTTTCCCGTGTGATGAAATGTCGAAACCTAATCATGCTAAAGCGATTCGTGGTTTCACATATCTGGATTTCACGACTGACAAATACAAGGGAACTTTCCCTTGGGTTTCCCGGGATCCAAAACGCCAAAAATATGAGAGAACCACTCTCTCTTGTACAAGGTTTCCAGACTCAGATCACATGATCCTTCAGTAGGTTCTTGGGTAATTTTCCCTAGGCTTGGTTACCTGACTGAAAATCCTTCCTAAATCACTGAGCTATGAACTCTGTGACAGGGGTGAAGTAAACTCGTGGGTTTACTAAAATGGTAGTCTTTTCACGGAACTCACTCTAGCTTTGGAATGCGAGGGAACTTCCCGAGAGGAGGTGCTTTTAAGAAATCAAACCTGGACATAGCGTGAGTCAAGTAGATGGAACAAATCTCAAGGGAATGGTCGTATTATGAACTTATTCATTCTATACATAAACCGATTATCGTCATATAAGTATAAGCATGCATCCGTTATTTCCTATCAAAACACCAGGCAAACACTTCTATACATAAACCATTTTTGAGTGTACAAACATGAACATGCGTCCAGAATATTCAATTCAAGATACAAGATATAAACACTTATCAGAAACACCAGGTGCGACGTGACTATTGAGAGGGGTGCTCGTTTCCACCCAACCATAGGCTCAGTGACTTCGAACAGATTTACCACTAGCCATCCCCGAGCTAGACCACGATGCTTGAGATTCAATCTCCTACTTCTAGCTCAACGGAAATCAAGGACGAAGGTTACTCTCCTTCTCCTCTGTTCAGAACTCCCTGTATTTCTCGAGTTTCTCTCAGTTCTCTTCCGCGATCTCCGTCGCACGTGTTCTCCTCCCTTCTTTCTTTACCACACTTCCTCTCTTGCCTTTTCTCTGCAAGATTGCATGTGGCATGAATTTCCCCATCCGTGGTCAGGTCTGGGAGATGTTACGGATGGGCGGTTCACCCCCATCCCCTCATTAACTCTTGAGGAGCCTCCCCACCTACCAATCTGACGGGAAATCCATTCCAGGGTTAGAGAGCTACTTTGATCTTTGAGGAAGTAAAAACCAGTACGGTACTAGCCCAGTGGAAGTTAACGCAACCATTCCAGGTCCCTTCCACCACCTCTCATTATCCATCGTGGTCTCTTTTAGCACATCCCCCTCCCAACATTCATGCAACACATAATCATAACATAATTTACATTCATCGACCTTTTATACAAAGGTTCGTCAAGTCAAACATTCACATCTTTGAGTTTTCCATAGTTCTTGGCCAATATAGTTATTTTTACAAACTGGGGGAAATAGGGTGTTACATAAGACATCCTAGAATTGAGATAGATCTCATGAGGGTTTTCTAGATCCCGAGGATCCTTAGGGATTTGAGTTTGAGATATTTTTGGATCTAAAAGATCCTTAAGATTGATTTAGGGAGAATTATTAGGAGCTGAATAAAAAAAAATTCAGAGTCTTATTTTTTACATTCTGCAAGCCTAAGAGGTATGGAGGAGGGTTGGCCATTATAGTGGGAAATTAGGCTAGGAAGAGGTTGGCCACATTGGGGTAAATTAGGCCAGAGAGAGAAAAATGATTATTGAATGTAATTTAGGCCAGAGAAGGCTTTGGAAGCCTTGTGTAATTTCCATTGTATAATGTATGTTAATGGAAGAGTAAATACTCTATTTCAAGTATAATTGACTATGGAAATCCTCTGTTTATTGTGGGTGTGTTAATATCTATGTGGAATTGGTATCGTAGTGATATGAAATGTATGTGGAAATTGGTCGAATATTTTTAGTGACAATTTTGTGTGTAGATTCCAAATAAAAGAACCTTGACTAAAGGTGGTTTCGATAAAGATTAAAGGATAATCGATCAAGTGATAATCGATCAAATCCATGATCAATCATCCATATGAGAATAAGAGAATATGCACTAATAGTGAGGGGAGTAATTGAAATCACCCAAATGTTGAAGAAAAGATACATGAATCCGTCAAATTTGAATTTGGTTTTAGATGGAAGTTGGGTTTTTTGTGACTGTCAGATCGAGTCAATAGTGACTCAGGGTCATAAATTTGGATAGTGAAGTTATGTCGACTGGTCCAAGCGCAGGAGAGGTATGACTATTAGATCGTGATCAGGGAGGAGGAATCAATGGTGGATAAATAATTCACAATTGAAAGTGAGCATAAGTTAACAACAAGACCAAGTTGTGAAATAATGTGGATCGTCAATGATTGAGCCACGCGTCATCTCTAGATCTTCTCGCATTCCATCAAATCATTATAGAACCACCTTATTGGAAATGTGAAATGAACAAGGTATTGTCATCTCATCCAAGATTCAATAACGTAGTGGATGTGTAAACCTGATCATCCATCGAAAGATTTAATCAACAAATGAGGAGAATCGCACATTAGTAAGGTGAGAGAAGATTAATCAGAAATGACCTATCCACGTAGTGATTTGAAAAAAATACCACGAATGGTAAGTGGTAACCTCGTGCCTATTGATAAGTCCTTGGTTATAAATCGAGGTTCTATTGCATAAAAGGGATAATAAAGGATCTTCGTTCCTTTATGTTGAATAAGTTGGTTGCGACGCTAGGGTTTTATTGAGAGGCTACGATAAATATAGTGCTTTACACCATAGTTTCAAAGAATGCACCAAAAAATTGATCTATTGAAATATTAGAGAACATAGGGGAAGTGAGGAATGAAATGAAGACTCGATCCATAAGCATGATCGAATAAAGTTTATGATGAATAATTGTTCTCGGAGATAAACATTAGAGTATAGTTAGTGAAGGGTCTCTATATTTTGACCAAGCATATACAAACTAACATATAAAATATGCTTGGACAATTCTTTTGAGAACTTATAGAGCATATTGTGGAATGAGAGGTTGCCTAACTGTGGGTAACTCATGGACCAGGTAGGGGGTGTGTTTACATCATAATTCACGTCCTTGATGTTTTCTCTGAGTTTATAAAATTCCTCTTGAATGTGTCTGCTATCATGATTTTGATAGTTTAGTAAAACAAATGCTATTGAAAACTTTGAAAGGGATCATTAAGTTACAAATTTCTTCAACATACTGTGAGTATTAAAGAAGACCTATGATTAATCTTTTATGCCTTTTTTAATAGAATCAAATTGTTCCTTTCTGTTCAAATTATATTCTGGTTTAGATACATATTTTTGTTACTATTTCTTCTATCTGAAAGTTAAAATAATATTTATCCAAGAATATATTGTTTTATATTCATATTTTGTTCTTCTTACTTTTATTTCATTTATTAAAATATTTAATCATCTAAAAACATAAATTATTCCCTCAAAGCTTAATCTTTAAGCTTTAAACATTGATAACTAAGGACCTAAAGTAAATAAACAAAATACTTTGTTTTAGGACAAATCATTTCAAACAAAACCATACATTTTCTTGGATTCCTTGGCATAGTTTTCTAGCCAAAAACATCTCAAGGGTTACAACATTTTTTTGGCGTTGTTTCTGGGGACTGAATTAAAGAAATTTTACTTTTCCTTAGGTAGAACGATAAAAAAACCTACTTTTTCCTAGTGAACAAGAGTCAGGAAGGATAAATCTTTCACCTAGTGACTCCACATTTTCAATCTTGGCATCAGGAAAGAATAACACCAGGGATAACTTAGACCCAAAGAAAATTATACTAGTAGCAGATTTAGAGAAAATATTGTCTAAGAGAAATCCTAGGAAAATACCTAAAACACCTTCTACTATTCCTTCTTCTATTAAACCATATTCTTCCATAGATCCTAAAGTAAAAATAAAATCTCTTGTTGTTTCAAAAGATTTTTCAAAACATTTTCCTCCAACTTCTTCCAAGTTGTCTCTTCCATCATCTCCCAAAGAGTCCCTTCCTAGTCCTCCAAAATAGCCTTTAATAGTTTCTACAACCGATTATGTTGAATTCTTCCTTGAGAATTATATTGAACTCTCCCTCAAAGATTCAACTACCATCTCTCAAATATATTCCACTAATAATTATTCAAAGGAATCTCTAGAGAACTCCCCACATATTTCCTTAAGAGAACCCCCTCAATATTCTCATGTAGCTTCCACTAGATTTCCTTTATTATCACCTAAAGAAGAAAATTTAGAAATTCCTCACGCATCTCTTCCAAAGTATTCTCTAAAAGATGAAGAATTTAAAGTATTCTTTAATCCACTCACTCCTAAGAATTCATAGTTTTTAATTGATCATATCGCTATTGTAGGACATATTCCTCAACAACAACCACCTCCTCCACCAAGCGATTTTTATAAAGAAACCGCTAGATATGCCCCTTTGAATCTTCCTGGAAATCTGCATAATTTTCCTGACAACTACTTGAAACTCTTACCTAGGTTTAATGGGGAAGATGATATTACAACCCTTGAACATTTATCATATTTTGATTACTTCATATATAATCAAGGTCTTGAGCATGAAGACATATATATGAGGATTTGTTGGACACACCTACCACACTTAGAGGGGGGGTAAATGAGTGTGGGGCTCTTTTTCCCAAAACTTCCCTCTTGCACAAAAACTCATCAATTAGCATTCAACATTTATTCATTACCCATTGTTGTCATTTATAACCACTTATATGTGAGAACATATCAGCAACATATATCAACAATATATCATCAACAAGTCATCACCACAATGAACACAAAGAACACAAGATGTATGTACAATTTTCTTTTTATTACGGACTACAATCCTTGGGGTTTATCAACAACAANTGAATAGAGTACAACTCTACAAGAGCACCAGCTCTATATGAAAGACTCATCTTGAATTCTCAGCACCAACTGAGATGAGGCAACAATCCTCAACAGATATCAATCTGTACCATAAACAAGAGCATCAACCATGCACCAACCTGTGCCAAACAAACTGTAATCAACCTATACCATAAACAAGTGCATCCAACCATGTACCAAGTATATACCAATCATGTGTCAACTACTCATCAACAATGACTCAACAATATGTACCAACATCATCAACTATACACCTCATGTATGTGCCAACTCATCAACTGCTTGTCTCA